>CAJVPU010002468.1:0-10577 GCA_910591775.1 Dentiscutata heterogama | reverse complement strand
TGTTATTATACAAAGTTAGTTGTTATATATATCTATGTAATTACTTGTACAAATTACCCAATAAAGATATGAGCAAGACCTCACCTTAACACCAAAAAAAAAAAAATAAATTTTATACTTTTCAACACTTTCCTATCACCTCAGAAATAGAAAATCAAGCACAATTAAGTATACTTGGATGTCAATTTCTTGATTTTATCAAACCTCATCTCATTGACTTTGCTTCTGGCAAATCTGTGAAGCTTAATAACAACAATAATATCAAAAATGATAAAAATTCTAAAGTATCTAGACATACCTTTAACTATCTCTTGGCCTCTCTAGCTGGAAAATATTCTAAATTTCTTCTAGATCTTATCTTTAATGCTAATCCCACTCTTAACAGAGACTTGATCTTACCTTTCTCTATTATACTTGACATATTTAAATCCTTATTTCTTCAATTCGCAACTATACTCTTTACTTATCTTGATTATAAAAAATTTTTACATCCTTAAGCTTTATCCCCTCTTTTAGCATCCAAAACAGAAACCAAATAGCACTTAACCTTGCACGAGTTCACCTCTTCCTGAAAAACAAATACCAAACTATTTATGCCCAGAAATTTATTCAAGATCTTGATATCAAACCTATTTGCTTTGGAATATTTAATTCTTTTAGTGAAGATACCCCTAACAAAGCTCTATTTCAAATCCAAAATAACAACAAATTTAATATTAATGTCAGCCTTAATATATCTAAGATAGAATTCACTCTAATTTCTATATTCTATCCCTTAAACTATTTACCAAAGAGCTTGATACCTGGTTTACCTCCTTTATTTCTCTATATTTTTACCAGTTCTTTAACAAGTCTGAAGACCTGCAAAAGAAAATATATAATCTTATTCATTATAATGTTGCTATGACTTTTGCTACTAAATGCAAAAAACTTTTACTATCTATTTATATATTTTCTGAAATTACATTCTTACAAGATCATCGTGAAGCTGTTACTAAAGCAACACTTCATCATATTCTTACATGCCAAAATAATGATGAACACCCATGCAAAATCCATCTTACTCTACAAGACTCTAACACCTCCAATTCCTCAAACCAACATATTTACAAAAATATTTATCAATATTTCTACAAAGAATCACTTCAATCTTACCCTGCTCCTCCCTCTTCTCCTGATATATCTACACAATCAATACCCAAAATTCAACCTATTTTTAATTTTACTTGTTTTGAAAGAAGGATCCTGCCCTGTGACTTTCTCTATTCACTTTCCCACACAAATCTTCTTAAAACTAGCCAATAAAGAAGAAATCTTCTATAATAAAAAAAATAATACTTACTACCTTTGACATCTATCGCAATATATTCTACTTCTATACCTACTTCAACAAATACCTTGAAATAGCCACCAAAAATGATAAAATCTATAATCTATCACAAGATGAATCTATTAGTAAACTTCTCAAACAAACTACAAACCTTACCTTCATTGGTAAAGTAATATCTTATTTTAGCATTCTTAAAAATCCTAAATAAATATTCTCTCATATCTGTACCCAATATAATGAGCACTACCTCTCTTAAGCTGAACAGCTTATTATCGATCATTACAAAATTATCAAGCTAACAATTTCTAATACACTTCTTCTCGGACCTCCAGAGCCTCAAAACCAATTTTCCGACCTCAAAAAATCTTCACAACCTCTTAATACAAACAAATCTTTTTAATTGAGTATTTAGCAAAACACATGAAAGCAGCTGCTACCTCTAAGATTATAATGTCCTCCACTTTATGTAGGCAATTTTCAGAGAAGAATAATGTAAGTAGAAGGCTGGAAAGCCTATTTACATGGAAGAGCCAATATATGACAGTCAGACTCAATGTACTGAGCAGACCTTGACCTCTTGCACAGCTGTGAAAGCCAGACATAAGGTGAGCGATTTTGCTGAAGACATTTCTCTCTTCTCAATCACCAATTTACCCCATCCTATTAGGAGACATGCTTCAATAAATTTCTGAACAAACACAACCTTTCTTTATTTTCATCTCCTCAAACACTCAAGTCATTTCTTCAACACCTTCTTAAAAACCATTTTTTCGAATCTTACAAAATTTCTGTTAATTTCATAACTCTCGAGACTCATATATATCTTGATATTTCTAACACTATCCTTTCTAGCTATATTATACTCTCTCTCACAATACTCAATTTATTACAAATCTCCTATAAAATCTACATTCTCACCTTGTAGCTTAGACCAATCTAGCCCTTGTGATTTACACCTTACTATTGCTACCAACAAAGTTAGAGACTTTAATGAAGCCTTCAAAAGACAAATCTTGCAGAACTATTGTATCAATCATAATATCTCTATTACCAGCATTACTAAAAACAAGATCTCTAACAGAACCCAACTTTCTTTCTATAACAACAACCTATATACATACTACTGGGCTAACTCTGACAGTTTTATGGAAGGAGCGGCTATTATAGTTTGCAATCATCTTAAGCCTCATGTCTATAGTTGTCTTACACACTCTGGTGGAGCAATTGCACTAGACATATTCTTCAAAAGCAATATCAAACTCTGTATTATCTCAGTTTATCTCTCCTCAACAGATTCTACTAGACTAAATCTAGCTCAAAACACTATAATCAATTGGATTACACAAGCTCAGCAATACAACTTACAACCCATTATACTAGGTAACTTTAACACACAGGATACTATAACTATCTCCTTCTCCAAATACAAACTTATCAATTTTCTCTACTGCTCCAATATGTTTGATATTGGAACACACTTCCACAATAAATATTTTACTTAGTCGAACAATACACAATCAAGCAGAATTAACTACATTGGACAAATTCCTTTAATATACAATTTCTTCTTGATTACAATCTTGACAATAGCAAAACTAGCACTCTAAGCGACCATCTAATTCTCTCTACCTTCTGGATCTTTTCTAATACTTACAGTAAACCACCTTATCTCCACACCAATATTAGTCGAAGAATCTTTAACTACAAAACTACCTCCCCAGACCAATGGCTTAAATTTTCTGAGCTTACTACATGTTTAATCCAACAAAGTAATGTGCCTCTTACCTCTAATACTTATAAGAGTATTGAAACTACTTGGCACAAGCTGTAACACTGCATTATACAAGCTGCTATCAAAACTATTCCTAATAAAATATCTTGAAAATGCAGCTACAATCATCAATATAGCCCTCAATGCACTGCACTCCACCTTGGTCTTAAAAAACTTGGTCATCTTATCAAAATTATATGCAAAAATTTCAACAATAACAACTCCAACTTGTATCTCCCTCACATAAACTCACATATCCTAATTATCAACACATACTCTAACTGTGATCTCTAATCTTTAAACTTACTTGACTCTACCTCAATTTATCTTGGCTCTAACATGCTTATATTACTTAGAAACAAGTCTATTATGCTTATCACATCGAACACTCTTTCTAACTCTGATACCAAATTAATCAGGCATCAGAAAGAAGATGTGAAACTCTTGTTTCTAAGCCTACTCAAGCTATAAACAGTATTCTTAATCACTTCCAACCTCCTGTACACTTCACTAATATCAAACTCTCTAACCAACTTATTACCGACTCAACTTCTATTAAGCAATATATCCAAACACTTTCATAACTGAACTGCACACAAACCTATCAACTTAACCCTGTTTGACAATTTTTAGAAACAATATTACCAACCACTGACCCATATTAGCACTAATTGGTACAGACTACTTACAGTACCTATTACTACTAAAGGAGTCCTTCAAATCATCTCTAAACTTTCTAATGGCAAGGCTTGTAGACCAATAGGCATCAGCTATAAGATGATCAAACATCTTAGCCACCACTGTCTTACTGTACTCTTCAACCATTGCCTCTCTCAAAATTCTATGCCCAAACTTTGGAAGCACAGAAGAATCTACCCTATATCTAAAAACAATGCATTTGATGGAAATATCAATCTTACTCACCCAATCAGCCTAATCGAAAATGTCAAAAAAATCTACACCAAAATCCTCACTAATAGACTTAAACAAGTCTTCACACAACATCCTATCCTTTCACCATTTAACTATGTTGCCTTGCCAGGCAATAATACTTCTATTCTAATTCATATTCTAAATAATCTTATTGAAGATGCCACTGCAACTATAAAAAAATTTGGCTTTTATTTCAAGATATGAGTAAAGTACATGACTCTGTCAACTTTGATCTCTTTAAATACTCTCTCTATTGCCTCTCTATTCCTCAGCCCTTCATCAATATTTTTACAGATTTACTTAACAACTGCCAAAATGATGTTATAACCAACTTTGATCAAACACCTCCTTACCAGGTTCAAAATAGTATCAATCAAGGAGAGACCATCACTCCTTTGCTTTGGCAAATTTACTATAACCCTCTTATCTCTTACATCTACTCTACTTTCCCTGGCTATACTACCTCTATCTCATAGCCAACCAATCTAAAAAACTTCTCTACAAACAAACTCGAAACTAACACTTCGGTGCTAGCCTATATGGATGATACCTTGTAGATTGCATCTAGCCAAACAGAACTATCCAATATTCTTGCTGCCACTGAATCTTTTTATAACATAGCCAATATACAAATCAACTCCAAATCTATTATAACATCTAATACAAAACCAAATACCTACAACTCTATCCTCTTCTATAATGAAACTCTTCCTCTCTGGCCAGCCAATTAGCCATTCATATTTCTTGGCTGCTGGCTTACTCTTAAAAACAAACATATTAAACAAACTCAACTTATCTCTTCTAAATACTCTCAGTTAGTTAAAATCACTAATACTAAACAAATAACTGACACTCAGGCTAGATACATTATTAATACTGTTATTATACCAACACTCGAACACAGAATTTATAATATTATTCTTAGCCAATCAGCCTGCAACAAAATCTTTAAACAACATATCAATCTTGTCAAATATAAAGCCAAACTTTGCCTCACTATCCCTACTAGTATCCTTCTTCACCCAAAAAATATACATTATTAAAAACATCTGGGATATCCAACTTCAATATCACATTTCCAACTTTACTAAGTGGCTTAATAGCAAAACTCTTCTTGGTATATTTACTCGAATCCGTGTCCAACAACTCCAACTTAATCTTTGGTCTTCTACTAGCATCTTATCTCATCCTAATCCTATTTTCGATAGACCCAATAAACTTACAACTAACTTTAAAATTATACAACATTTTAAATTTCTCAACTAGACAATTTACCCCAACTCCTGTACATCTATACCATCTATAATTCAAGAGGGTTCTGTTATACTTAAATCTATCCTGGCATCTTATCCTAATTATGCTACTTTTAAAAAACAATTAAGACATCACCATATTCTCTTTCTCAACCAACTAACTACTACTAATAACTCCTGTCTTCTTGACTAGAAGCACATTTCCCAAGACTTAACAAAATACCTAAAGGCAAAATCCCAGAATGGTTCAAACTGCTCAAAAATTCTATCATAAGTTCTCCTTATGATTATATTATTTCTTTTCAAATTAATCTGTTACTATCTAACTATTACAGTTACAATACTGTTCTTTTTTCAAAACACTCCAAGCCATAGCTTATTACAATACTCAATAACAAAGCTATTGTAGCAAAGCTTGTCACCAATCTACAAACTTTAACCTTATACTCATTAATCACTAGCAATGCAACATTACAACTAACCCTATATCATTATACCCAATACCCAATATAATATCCAAGCCATGCTCTAACTGTTCTCTTAATTCTAATCTTATTAATAATAAATGTACTATTTTTATCCCCACCAGTCAGACTACTAAGTTTCTAGACAGATTCAACTTAGATAAATCGATTAACTTTAATGCAAACCCTTTTGACCTTATCTATTCAATTAAACAACTTAAAGTTACCTCTGTCCCAAGACCTCCCAATCTTATTATACATATCTTATAAATTTTTTCTCTCTTTTATATCAATGACACATTTGACACTTTTCAACAAATTGCTTACAACAACCAATTATCTACTAATCTTATATTCTATACAGATGGATTATTTATTCAATCTGAAAACCTCCAATGCTCTATAGAAATTGGTTGGTTACAAGTTGATAACAACAATATTCTCTATACTTTTAAGCACAAATCTCACTATAGCCATGCTCTTTCAAGACAGAGCTACTTGCTATCCTGTCTGCTATATGTACTACATCTAAAAACTGTAATATCCAAATCTTTACAAACTCCCAATCTGTTATATCTAAATATGATAACTTAACCCAACAAACAAATAGCCCCAACTTTTTAAATATACCCTACTAGTCCTTATAGAATACTCTTCTTAATTTTATTAAATCCTACAATCTTCAAATTACCTTTCACAAGATTAAAGCACACCAAAACAACATATTTAACAATAAAGCTGATGAACTAGCTTGCAACAATCTTAATATATCACTTCTTAATTCAATCCCTACAATGCTTACAATCCTTAATATACTCTCTATCTAGAAGACTCTTCTCTTGAACTCCCAGTACGTCACAGTATCTGAACTATATGTTATACAAAAATCTTTGCTCTTTGGTTATTGCAAAACCATTTTCAGCCTTGGATTCAAATCTTTCAGCATATAAATTAGAATGCAACCTGGCTTTACCTTAATAATAACTAAAAAGTTTCTAACTTTGCCCACAGTTTTTAGTCTTCTACTTTTAAAATATTCAGAATTAAACTTCTTATCAATGAACTTTCTGCGCCTTATATATTACACAAAAGAAACCACCTCTACTCAAATACTTGTCATATATGCCAACAAATAAGTACTCGGGCTCTGTGCTCATCTCCTAATCAACTCTACACAATTATTCAAAACTCTTTACAACATTCTCTCAATACTAATAAGCTTCAAGTATCTCAATTCCAAATTAATCTTTTATATACCAAAATCATAAACCTTAATAGCCTGTTTATATACAATTTCACTAATAAGCCTTTCATACTTTCTACAATCTTAGGCTTGGTTCTCTTTGATTTTATATATACAATATGTGACTTTACTACTTCAAATCAAATAGCTAGCACAACCTGTATACAACTTCTTTTCACATTAACAAGAAACTCTACTCAGATATCTGGATCCCTTATTGTAGTTCAAGACCTAACTTCAATCTACCCCATGCTAACAATCTGCACTACCTAATCATTCTAGTAGTACACACCCCATATCTGATACTTGTAACATTACTCTTAGCACATCTTCCTCAAAAATAACATATTGGTATTCCAAATAGATTAAATATCGAACACACCTTTTACACATTTTTAATCTATCTCAAATCTAGGTAACTTTGGCCACTCTGGTAGGTTAAGGCTGCAGATAAATATCTAGACTTATTTTATTACGTTTAAATATCTTAGTTCTTATTCTTAGCACTAAAATTAAAATATAAAATTTTTTTCAATCATGTAAAATGTTTTCATTAAGTTTAATAAAGATAAGAGCAAGATCTCACCTTAAATATTAAAAAAAAATAAAAAATAAAAAAATAAATTTTATACTTCAAGACTTATTTTTTAAAGATATCATACTTATTAAAGTAAAATAAAAATTAGTAATATTCTGAATATATGCAAATAGAAAAGTATATACTAAGCAGTCTACTACAAAATATTATTTAAATGAATCTCTTTTGCAAATTTTGAATTTGTTCCTCTTTTTCATGCTATCTGCTTTGTAATATCAGTATTTCACAAACTAAATTTTTTATCATGAATATCTCTCTTTATACAATCAGACTGCTCTAAGTATAAGTCTCTCTAAATGCATGCTCAAGCACTAGCTCAAATATTTACTTAACCTCTATAAATACATACTCAAATACTAGCCCAAATATTTACTTTTTTTTTTTTAATATTAAGGTAAGACCATGCTCTTATATTTATTAGATTTAACAAAAACTTCTTACAGAATTGAAAAAGGTTTTATATTTTAAATCTAAAACTAAGAAAAAGAACTCAGACATATATCTAAGTAAATCTAAATATTTATCTGCAGTCTAAATCTACTAGAGTGGCCAAGGCTCACCTAGATTGAGGGTAAGTAAGAATAAGAGAGGGGTGTGAAGAGAATTTAATCAAGTTGGGGTACCAAATTTCTAATTTAGAAAGTGGGTTAAGTATAGATATATTAGAGGAATTTTCAGAAGAAACTATTAGACTTGACAAAGATATAGTGAGATTGACAGGAGTAATATTGTTATTAATACAGCGAGCAGGTCAGATTGTGATCTTGAAGTGTAGTAGAGAATCCAGATATTTGTATAGATTTGTTGGTTAAAATGAAGAAGAAATTGAATAGCTAAAGAGCAGACAAAGCTGTGAAATGGGGTGTAGTCTCATATAGTGTTGATAATATTGACTGGGACAAGACCAGTGATTGTAGAGAATAGTGATAGTTTGAAGTTAAATGCATGGGTTTGCAGACTGTCAAGGCTTCTAATTTGACTAAGAAGATATTAAATTTGGGTGTAAGAGATTTGAAGTTTACTAGAAGTTATGATATGTTGTAGAGATGTATTAAGCAGTTTGAGTATTAGATCAGATGAGGGGCAAAATACTCAATGAAGTACATTAGTAGGTTGTTGGCATATATAGCAGGAGTTGGGGTAAAAAGGATATCTTTTGTGAAGAATGTGTGGAGATGGAAGGTCATTAAGTAATAATTTAACTCTGAATGTTTTAAGTGTTAATGATTGGAAGCTGTGTGCAAAGTTTGAAACTTTTTGATTATTGTTAAGATATAGCCAAGTGGCATTTCAATAAATGTCTTGTAAGAGAGAGAACCATTGTTGAAAGTAATGTTGGGAGGAACATCATGCAAAAATATTTGTATTGCAGATAGTTTGGATGCTGTGACAAACCAGTAGTTCAAGAGGAGAGCTATTACATAGAGGGACAAATTGGGCATTGTATATATTGCCAGAGTTAAGAGTAAGAATCAGAGCATTGTGATAGTTGCAGGCTAATTCATCAGCTTTGTTATTAAGTTTATTGTCTTGATATGCAGGCAATTTATAAAAGGTGATTGAGAGATTAAGTGAGAAGCAGAAGTTTAAGAATGTATTCCAAGTAGACCAGTAGGAGGTGTTTAAAAAGTTTGCTACTAGAGTAGAGTTTAAGAGACTGTTATATTTTAAAATTACTAATTGAGTGTCAATATAAATATGGATTATAGAGTCTCAGAAAACTGTACTAATGGCTGATAGAATTGCAAGAAGTTCAGCCTTAAAGGAGCAAGGCCAAAGTTCAATTTGGGCTTGAAAGTATGTTGAATTGTGTGATTGTTAGTTTGCAGCCAACCAATACCTATAAAGCATTGAGGGTTGCTTATGTTTGTGACAGAACCATCAGTATAAAAAGTGAAGTTATGAGAGTTACTATTTTGAGTAGCAATATGCTGTAATAAATCAAGAGCAGAGCTAGGTTAATAAATTAGTGAGGTTTGAATAGTTGAGATATTAAGATTTGGCAGGAGCGAGGGGGGACTCAGGTTTGAAAGTATAATTGAGTATAAAAGGTCAAGATAATTTGTGTGAATGTTGAGTATTTTGTCAGAATTTGGTCTACCAAAAAATTTAATGGCCTGGCTAGTAGGGATAAGAATAGTGCACTTGTTGGCAATGATATTGGAGTTTAGAGGACAGTCTGAGCATGAGGTTGTGGTTATAGGGGCAGGGGATAGGGTGGGAGTAAATAACTTGTGATATTACATTGCCAGTGATTTATTAAAGTATAACCAGAATTGTTAGATTGATGACGAGCTTTGCCAATAACAATTTGGTTATTAAGAAGAGTGATGAGCCATGGCTTAGAGTGTTTGTAAAAGTGGCTAGTGTTATAACTATAATGATAGCGAAGTTGCTTTTTGAAAATAGGATATTTGGGATATGAAGCAAGAATTAACACCAGAGGTATTGAATCTTCTTGAAGAGTAAAGGGTATTGGAAGATGTAGATTTGGGTTAATAGAATAATTGATAGATTTAAAGAGTTGTATGATTTTAAAACTTGTAGAATGTTTGTTGAGTCCATCAATGATAGAGTTTGGATGTGAAAGTATACTAGTAGATGACCAGAGATTGTTTTGAAGTTGTTGTACTCTAATTTGAGTAGATACCCCAAGTAGGTCTTTATTATTTAGCTATTTAAGAAAATTGGAGATATGGTGCTGAAGTTAAATATTCCAGATGTTTTTAATATTATAGATATGGAGATGTAGAAGAGTACTGGTGAGTATTGTGTAGCTAAGTTTGGCTCTATGCTTGACAAGGCCAATATGTTGTAAGAGGATCTTATTGCAGAGAGATTGACTAAGTACGATAATCTGAAGTTAATATTCAATAGAAGGGATGATAACAGTGTTAATAATTAGAGGTTGGAACCGGTTTTAAAAATTCGAGTTTATCACATAAAAATTCGAGTTTATCACACCAAAGTTCGAGTTTATCACTT
>CAJVPU010002467.1:0-10579 GCA_910591775.1 Dentiscutata heterogama | reverse complement strand
TGTAATACGTACGAATTTTTATTATACAATATCTGATATATATATCTTGTATATTTATTTTGTATAACAAATTATTTATTTAATGGACCATTTGATCGTTTTGATTAGACCAATTGATAGAGAGCTCTTACCCAGATCGGGTTACAGCTGCCCTACCTTGTTTGGTGCGTCAAAAGTGCGTCGGGGTACGTCAAGTATAACCTAGGTTTGCATAAGGAGAGCATCTTCCTGCGTATCGAATACAAAGTAAATTTCCAATTACATTATATAATTGGAGACTTTATTTTGTATTTGCAATGCCGGAAGATGCTCTCCTTATGCAAACTCGGGTTATACTTGACGTACCCCGATGCACTTTTGACGCACCAAACAAGGTAGGGCAGTTGTTAAAATTCCTCTGCTTATAACAGTACAACATAAATTATAAAATTCTAAAACCCTCGAGAGTAATCTACGTAACTATTGACCAGATAATAATAGCTCTAAATAAGAGTCGTTACATCACATCAACTTTATGTTAGTGTTAACTTTAGTCTTTGATTTTTCCATATGACCCGGGCCATGACCCAGTCATTATTTCTGACCCGGGTAATAGCCCTAGTTTTAGTATGCCTAGCCATTTACGATCAATATTTTCTACGTATTAAAAAATTTTAAATACTGATCTGAATTGCTATTAAGGCCAAGATTTCTGCGTAAGTCACCAGAACATATTTACAAACAAATGCACTGTAATTATCGATATAATTTCTTGTCAACTATACTAAATAACCAAGAGTTTAACCCAAATTTTCAGGTCAGTGCAACAAAAAGCAAATTAAAACCTGTAAATATCAGCGGCTTTTCCGTGAAACATTACTATGTTTTAATTCTATAATTTATTTAAATAAAAAAAGGCTTAATGATTGATTGATGTTTTAGATAAAAAGAATCATCAGTTTTAGTTATAAAGTCTTGGCTATTGTTCTGTTATAAAATCGATTACTATTTTTTGAAATTTTATTTTCAGGTTGTTTATAAATAATGAGCAAAGAAAATCACTTTCTATATTTGTTCCGTAATTTGTGTCATGTTTTACAATGGCGTGGGAATCGGTAGATGGCGTAACCGGAGCTGCGATTAAACCTGCGTAGATGTTTCTAGACATATGAGTGTCGTCAAGAGAAAACTAAAAATAGGTTATTATAATTTTCATAGTAACCTATTTTTAGATAGGTACGTACATTTTCTTTTAGCGACTCTCGTATGTATATAAAAAAAACTTTTAGTAATATTTATACTGTAAAAAAATTTTTTTGGCAATCTTTGCATTTATATACAGTATTTATTTAACTATATAGTTATATAGATTATATATTTACTTGCGCCAATACTATCCACTTAGTTACCGGCATGGTATCCAAGTGTGATCTATCTTATTACATAAAAAATAAACTATTCTAGTTTAAGGCACAAGTCGAATGAAGGCAAATCGGGCACCAATTGGCATTACGTAACCTCGATATGAATCTGATTTGAAAGATATTTGGCACAAATAGGAGACATTTAGGATACAAATCGAGTTCATATAGGCGTTCAGGAATGTCGATAGCTCTATAGGTAAATCGATAGAGCTACTGCAGTACTGATTTATGAAGACCCCACAGCAGTGGGACTAGAGTTTGGAACCGGTTTTATTTTTCATATGTTAAAACCGGTTCCAAACTCTAAGTGGGACAAAAATTTTGATTTTGTAATTTTATAAAAATTGTATTCCTATTAATCTAATTCAAGAAATCAATTAAAATAAGAAAAATTATTTGCCCCCCTTATGCTGTGGGAGGTCCCATATATTGAACGCCTAACCGATTTGCATCATAAAAGTCTCCTGTTTGCGCCAAATATCTGTTTCATATCGGGGTTACACTTTAACCACTGGCACAAATTAAAATATTCTTAAACAATAAAACAAAAAATTTTTAATGCCAAAATATTTTATTAAAATATATAATATTAAATTAAAGTTTTTAGCATAAAATATTATATTATATACATATCATTAATATATACATTATAATATTTAATTAATAACAAGTATATTAAAATATTTAATACAGTAATTCAGATCGATAGGTGTCAATCGGCCGGTCAAACGATCAACGCTTGAAGCAATCAATCTGAGGCACAACATATATATATAATAAAAAATTAATATGAGGCAATATAAAAAAATATATAAATTTAAATATTATTTCTAGTAATGTATATATATATACTGTATATATAACTAAGATAATAATTTATAAATTTTAATTGTTAATTTAAGCAAACAAACTATGAATAAAATAGATAAAAAAAAATAAATTGTTTTCTGACTTATAAGAATTTATTTTAGTCAAAATTATGATTAACATACGATCTTGCAATTTAACTTGTCTATCAGGTAGTATATATTCATTGAATGTTCAATAAATAGTTTATATATTCGAATATTCAAAATTTCAGTGAAAGAATTATATATTCGGATGTTCGAATATATTTTCATTAGATCAGGTTTCTATTGATTTGCAATTAAAACCTAAACCAACCATTATTGACTAAATGCCCACAAACAAGTATGAAATGCGATTGGTTAATTAAATAATTTTGCATACGTAAAAATAGCATTAATTTTGAATTAGTAGTACGTATTAAGATGGATAAATTTGCATACGTAAAAAATAGCATTAATTTTGAATTAGTAGTACGTATTAAGATGGATAAATTTGCATACGAACACTGTCTATATGCACTGTTTGTATGCAACGTTGTATGCACCGTTTGTGGATTTGAATATACTGTAATGATAGAATCCACTTGTAATTAACTGTTAATGATCATATCGATATAGTATGACTTAAACCGTGATTGCAAACAACGATCCTAATAAAAAAAAATTTTTTTTTATATGGATTTTTTAATATATAAATAAATAATAAAATTTCGTCACATAGATTTTTATTGTATATTAGAAAGCCTAATATGGATCCTAGCTGTATAACGTATTTATATTTGAAGTCTCTATTATAAAGTTTTTTTTTAAAAAAAATAAAATAAAATAAATAAATAAATAAATAAGCTTATTTTCAAAAAAAAAAAAGGTTGAATTTTTACAAAAAATAGTAAAAAAACGAAAATCTATTTTCTCTTAAACAAATATTATAGACAAGCTTGAAATTAGTTTTAACAGATTGGCTAGATTAATATCTATTTTATTTAACTAATGACCTTCAATTTAAATTAATAGTCGACAAGTTTATAAATATAAAATTTTTTAATTATATAGCATTTTATAATTCATAATTCGCTATTAATATTTATTTATTTATTTAAGAGTTGCATATATTAATTAAAAGATCGGATCTTAACTTCACAATTTTAAATGATCTAATTCTATGCATGTTTCTTTTAAGACGATCACTTAGAAACACTTGATTATTTATTTACTGGATAGGGTAAGAAATATGGCCCTATGTAAATAAACTAAGCCCAAACTAAGCTAATAAAAAGTATAACGGTTCTTTATGTTTTTGTATATATTAAGAGAAGAGAAAATTAAAATTTGGGCCGAATTCAAAGAATGATTTAACAATGGATTTTTTTTTTTTTTTTTTGGTTGTATTCTTATAATTAGTGTAATCTAGTAACAAATTTTTAATATAAATAACGGCATAATTATGGAATATAATTAAGTTTATTTAGTGGTACAAATTTAAATAAAATATAAAGTAGATCGTGAATAATAGATACGGTGCTTTCTTATGACACTTTCTTGAACAAGCCATTGCGTAATATCTTGACAAAAATATATTTATCAAAGCGATTTTAAAAATCGAATAGTGAAAATATTATTCGAAATAAGGTATTCTGCTGCAAAACAAAATTTAAATAGTACTGCATTCGTGAATTAAATGGCTGCTACTATATGACGTTAAAGAACAATCCCACAAAGGCATACATTTCTATATAAAGTAAAGATGTTCACAGGAGAACAAAGGTCGTGCATACAAATAACATTTTTTGTTAATTAAAGATACGTATGTTTAAGGATAATTACCAGGCGTATCAGCCTCGGTACGTGTTACTACTAATTTAATTTATTAATAATCCTTATTATTATTGGGCAACTCTAACCTTAATCTAACAGGTTTTTTTTGAAAGTTACAAATTAGGTCGCATTACTTTGTAAAACAAGCTCGTAGAATATGTAATACAATCTTATATTCAAAGAATTCAAAGAAATTTGGACCTAATAATCAAATGCTATCCTTTAAATGGTATGCTTTGCATTATTCCAAAAGATGATTTATTTCCGTACGAATGCATGGACTATATCTGCATGAAGGCATGGCGTCGAAAAACCTCGAATAATCAAGGAAAGGATCAGATTTCCGGCGATTAAGTCAGTTGGAGAAATTTCGAGTAATAAAACAATTAAGTCAGTTGTACAGCAATATAAATATAAATATAAACGTAAATAAATAATATAAATATAATAAAGGATGCAACACAGCAAAGAAGCCGAGTCGAACCGATATTACATTATCAATATTTTGAACATGTGTTGTAGCAGAATAAGTGAAGAGTCCCATAGTTGGTAACGAGATTACTATCCTTTGTCGCAAAGGCTAACAAGTAATGTCTAAAGTTTTATGACTTTATTACCATAAAAGTAATTTGCTAATCCTGTTGTGATATGGTACGTATTCGGGGAAGAAAACTTGGCAGTATACTCGTTATAAATAGTTCAATTCAGCCACACAAACTATATTTATTTCAAATTTTAAGCAATCTTAACCAAATAATTATACATGCGTTTACATCTAACACTTTTTGATAACTTGGCAGAATTAATAAATTTGTGCGCAAATATTAACGCATGTCACAATTAGGCAGTTATGAATTCATATTATGTAACACATGAAACAAAACCATCCACGTGTTTCTTATAGAGGTTTTTCCAAATTATTATACAAATGGAACATTATAAGATACCATTTACAGTACAATTTTTTTTTATTCTTTTAAGTATAAATATATCGGTTGTCCCCTCTTCCAGACTAAGTAGTTTTTTTTTTTATACTCTTGTTCGTTTCTCTTACATCATTCATTATTAGGAACGAATAACTTAGACTAAAAACAACCCGGACATAAATAATCATGTCACGAATCATTTATTACCTTACCTTACTTTTGGCCTTTATTGGGGCTGCTTATGCCCGTAAGTTCAATTTTCTTTCTATATGCGAATTTGATAAAATGGTTATATATAATTATTAATTAATGGGAGCTAAGAGCAAAGTGAAAACCTTTTTATAAGAAATATTCTGCTTATTTAGCTTGATTATATCGTGAATTGTGAATAATTCTAATTATGTGTAGACAGTCTAAAGTGAAAAAAAAAAGCAGGGTATCCAAAATAACATCCTAAAGGACATAAAACAACTTGAATTAAATATATCAAGCAATTTTAACATGTTGTTTATATTTTCAGAGGTTTCGGCAATTAACACGCCCGCTGGTAGCGTTGCAAATGGTGCTACTATCACAATCACTTGGTCATATACTCCACAAGCGAACGCAATTCCAGGCATTTTGAGCGTTATCGATAGCACAACCAAAAACACAATCATAATTAGCAGTTCCATAACTCTCAGTACTCAATCTTATCAATGGACGGTCAATGTCCCCGCGGGCACTTATAATCTTGCTCTCAACGACGGTTCTGGTGATAAATATTCTGGACCATTCACAGTCTTCCAACCCGCAGGTTCTGCTCCTGCTGCTTCTGGCTCTGCAGCTGCTCCGGCTGCTCCAGCTGCTTCTGGCTCTGCCGGTCCAGCTCCAGCTCCAGCTGTTGCTGCTGCTTCTGGCTCTGCCGCTCCAGCTGCGCCTGCACCCACCGCTGCTGCACCTGCCCAACAACCATCCCCTGCTGCACCTGCCCCTCAACCATCCGCCAAAGCCCAAGCCCCCGCAGCCAGCGGTGGCAATAGCAATAGCGCTCCGTAAGTATTTTACAACTTATACACATACCCAATTTTTAAATGCATGTTAATAATCTATTTTTTACTATTTTTTAGTAAACAAACAACAAGTTCTACACCTACAACAGCACCAACATCTGATGCAGCTATAAGCTTCACAGGATCAAGCATTAAACTTCTGTTTAGTCTTATTGTAGTAGCAGCAGCAATGGTGCACTTTGCCTAAAATTTATAATCCTAGAAAAACCACTAATTTTAAAAATTTTTAACATGTTACATTTCTATTTGTCAATTGATAAATCTTTAAAATGATTATGATACAGAATATTGCTATATAATATAATATAATTATTAGAAATTTAATCTGTAATACTTGGGAATACTTGGGAATACTCGGGAATAAAATTCAACTTTTTTAATTCGTGTTCAAATTAACATAAATTATGATTAAATGTATATCATCTCGTGTAAAATTTGGTATTATGTAATTTATTCACATCGTATCTACAAAGTTTTGGCGACTAGTGATAAATACGCAAAACGCATCCAGTATTCAACGTACGTACGTACGTAATAGAGTTGACTGAAATTTGTGCCATGTCAATCAAATTCTGTTGATCTGCTCGATGCTAATCCGAATCACTAAGCACTGACATTGGACAGATCAACTGATCGAATTTTTATTGCGCGACTAACCTATTCTGGTATACCTATGTGCACATATGATACACATCACACATATAAGCACCAGTCTATAACGATGAGGTCCTGCAAGCCTGTAATAAATAATGAATTAGCGTTACATTAATTGTAACATACACTTATCCGGTTAAAGTCTATTACTCATCAACTAAATTTTTAACAAGTGTATACACTAACTTAGAAAAGACCGGAACTTCATAGAAGCTAGCTAAATGATTTTACCATAATTATTGTCGCGAATTGGACTATTTTTATATGAAATTTTAAAAATTTTTTTTCCACTTTTTTTTTAAAGGTTAGGTTAGGGTTTAGGTTAGATTTGATACTTGTACCTAAAAAGTATAGGTGAATTTTAGCAGGGTTCATGTTTTTAAATCGAAACCCAATTCCAGCATCAGCCGCGATACTTATTAATAGCAGGGTATAGCGAGTCTAGTCTCCAATTATTATAAATTCATTAAATCGATTTAAACAGTTAGAACCAATATTTTTATTGTAACCATCTTTCCAGACTACAAATCAGGAAAATAAAAAAAAAAAACTAGCATTAAGACTAGTCTAATAAACAGGCCAGGTTAATAGAATTTTGTCAGTTGACCAAGCCACTTTAAAGGTTGGTTGCTGACCTGTCCTGACTTTTTCGATATCATACCAAAAAGAAACACAATATCATGAAACTGTAACTAATTTGATTGAAGCATGATTACGTTATTGGTAATAATTACCATCATTATCACTATTGTTTATTAGTAATCTTGCTACACAATGCGTTAAAGCCCTTCTCTTATAATTTGTAACCTATATCAATATAGAAATTACAAAATTAGGTAACTCATTAAAGGAATTTGATTGATGCTGAGAGAATAACAAAATTTTATAAGTTGGAACTTGCTTTTTTGTTTACTCAAGAGAGCTCGAGAACTCGTACCCCGATCTTCGAAAAGTAGTTATTTGTTTCAAATAAGAGAAATATATAAATTTATATAATTTATATGTAATTTAAACTGCCTTCTTGATTGACGATACATATTTTTGTTTTTTTTTCAAATTAATTATTAATAAAATAACGAATTTTAAGTAATAAATAATACAGTATATGCATGCATTAATCCTTATTGCATAAACATACCTTCGCAAAGTTTTTCAATTAAATGTAGATATAAAATTTAACCGATAATTATTGTCGTTAAGAGAATAATTGTCAATAGGGAAAAATTAGATCAGTGTAACAGAGGTCTAAATATTTCTAACATCTAAAATGACACTAACGATATCGCGAAAAACGATCAAACTAAATTCGATAACATTTTTTCTTATTTTTATTCCATAGACGCAAAATACCGTTCCTGATGGATCGAGCACTAAATTAATAAAATAATAATGTGAATAAAATATAATACACTAAAAAAAATTTTATGGTGATAATATTAGGAGTGTAATTATTCCCTTAGCGTCTCTTTGTTGTAATACCAGCATAACATGTTCTATTTATGCCACCTAATCTACCAAATTTATATCACTTGCGCCCTACGCATTATTCTATACCTGATACGCGTCATCATCGTCACGTCATAATTAGTATAAACGGATAACTATACATCTAAATATTGATATGAAACAAAGATGAAACAGAAATATGGTGCACATCATAAATTTGTAACGAAAAAAAAAAAAGATACGGATTTCAATAATTGTGACAGATTAAAGTTAAATCTTGTTCTATTTTAACCAGAAATTTACATATCTCGATAAAATTTTTTGGTGTATATTTTTGGTTATGATTTGTAGTTAGGATTACTAATAACAGAATATGAGTACTCCTAAAGTGAAACAAGTAAATCATGCTTTATCGTTATTGAATATTTACTTTTAATAAAAAATATTTTAAAATCAATACTTAAAATTTTAATAATACAGTATTCGGATCGTCTCATTAAGACTATTCAAATGATAATGAAATAATAAATGTTAAGTTATTTGATTTTAAAATATTTTTACGTATTTTAAAGTAAGATATTCATAAAACATGATTTACTATGTTTTGTTTTATTAAATATAAAGTTGCTAATTTTGCTACTTTGATATTTGTAGAGCTAGATTTATATACTCCGGATTGGAGCGGTAGTCGCTCATTTCCTCCCAAAGTTTTCCTTAACAGGCCATTTACCCGGAATTAGCATTTGATTAGTTGCAGGAATATATTTTAAGTAAAATGTCACCCTATGTAATGTCGAGGAGCAGAATTTTGCAATTTTATACTAACTTAAATTAAATTTTTTTTATTCTAACGCTAAAAACCCAAAATCTAAATTTAACGCAAACCTTAAAATCTTAATTTACGACTAATCTGGAATAATCTGGAATACATGTCATGATTTGAGTGTCGCCAAAGGAAAAAGGTGTAATTCTAAAAATAGATTATTATGAAATTCATAATCTATTTTAGAATTGCCCTTTTCCTTTGGCGACACTCATTTATTAACACCAATTTAACTAGCCTCAACGTAAATATCAGATATACTTTAATTACAGCTGTTTTAATCAGGTGTAACCAGATGCAGACCATTATTTCATGGGATATCCACACGAATCCCTTGATTTCCCTTATTCGCGAAATCAAGTAAATTTAGGAAATCAGGGAATCATGTGGATATAGTGGTTTGCATCTGGGTACACTTTTTGAAAACAGCTATAAATACGATTTGCACATTCCGATATTACATGGGTTAAGAATAGAGCGGGTTGGAATGTGCGATGATCATGTGCATATAGGTCATATATTTTCGATATCATGTATGCACATATTCTATTCTGTGAATGACGTCTTTGGGTAGTGTTTGTTAACTCTTGGAAATACTATTTTCAAATTTCCGCTTTGTTATAAAGGAAGTTGACTTAATTCATAAGAGTTTGGAGCTGAATTAGAGTAGACTGGAAAATGTGGACATTTCATGGTTTTTTTTTTTTTTTTTTAAAAAAAAAAAAAAAACATTATAGCGATACTAATTTCGATTGATTATAATCAAGCAAAATTGAAATTTACTTGTTATAAGGACGTTCATTTCACTATCATAAATGCACATATGGTTTTGAAAAATATACGACCCATACGCATCAGCACTACAATTTTTATTGTAATCTAAATAACGATAGTAAGACTGAACTGATTACTTATAATTTTGGTCAACTTATGGTTTATATTGAATTTTGAATTAATGTCGTGGAGAATCGTGAAATCTGGCCTTAATTTGAAAATATAAACCTACTAAAACTCTTTTATTATAAGCCCTAACCCTAAATCC
The DNA here is from genome assembly GCA_910591775.1 of Dentiscutata heterogama. Classification (NCBI taxonomy): domain Eukaryota; kingdom Fungi; phylum Glomeromycota; class Glomeromycetes; order Diversisporales; family Gigasporaceae; genus Dentiscutata; species Dentiscutata heterogama. The sequence goes on along the minus strand of CAJVPU010002467.1, from coordinate 570 downwards.
TAGTCCAAATCTAAAAGCCTACCCAAAAAATTTTATAGAGCTTTGCAAAAAGATGTGACCCCATGATTTTTGTGATGAAAGATGAAATTTTCCGAGATTCTAATTTGTCTATTAATTCATATTTTTGATCAGTTATATTTATATTTATTTGAAATCGATAAGATTCTTAAAATCTACAGAATCTCCGATTTTCACGCGACGTTGTGATCTGCAGAGGTCACATCTTTTTACAAAAGCGCAATACAGCAATAATTCACGATCATCCGATTTCACGATAATCCGACTTTCACGATCATTCGTGACAATCATCGACAGAGAATGCTATTGATAGTCAAAGCACGGACCAGAGGTTTTAATTGCATGACTAAATTTGGGTCATTTTTTCTGAATGACCAATAAATGTCATAGGCAGACATTCGCATGATTGGCAGTTTAAATCAATTTAATTTTACATTATTTATACAGTTTAAAGTATTTTTTAAAAAAAATAAAACTACTACGAATAAACAAAAAAGAAGTATATAGAAAGTTTTATTAAGGTTGTAGGACTCCACTATTAAAAATAATCAA
>CAJVPU010002466.1:0-10582 GCA_910591775.1 Dentiscutata heterogama | reverse complement strand
AGATTACGTACGGTGACTGGAGTTCAGACGTGTGCTCTTCCGATCTGAGCCTGGGCAGACCAACCCTTCCAGGTTGCTGGCTAAAAGTAAAGAAGGGACTAGTAAGGAATCTGATAAAGAAAGTAGTTGGAATGTGGGTACTGGAACCATTGTAAACCTTGCAAGGGCAAGAGTATATAAGTGGAAACTAATTAGGAAGGTTGTGGCTTGAGATATAGATTGGGTTACAGCAGTATTTAAAAAGATAGCTTGAGATACAAACCCAATAGTAATAGCATAACATATACTAATTGGGGAAAAGTTACTGAATATGCAGGTGAGCACATGTGTGAGACATGTACCACTCTGTTAGGTTTACTACAAGGATAAATGCCCCAATATGGTTTGGCTAAAGTTTTAAGGTTATTCACAGCAATGGCTAATCTCATATGAGTGTTAGGGTAGGGCATGTTACAAAAATGATAGCCAGAGGATTTAAATAGATAACTCTCTAGTTGGGTTATAGATACAGCAGCTAGTGTGGAACCTAGAGCAGACTACTTAAATAGGCAACCAAAAGTTGCATGCATAGCTAGTCATATTCTTGTTAGAAATAACTAGAGAGCTTAAATAGATAATTTCCTAGTTAGATTGCAGGTATGGCAGCTAGTGTAGAACCTAGGTGGACTACTTAAATTAAGCACCCAAAAAATACACATGTGGCTAGTTGTATCTTCGTAAAATAGATGTAATATTATAACTATCTGAATAAAGCTCATGCAATAGTTTAAGTGATCACCTTAATATATAAAAAAATATATATATATATAAAAAAAGTAAAATAGAAAATAAATAAAAAAAATAGATATGACAACTTAGTAAAGTGGTAGAGTTGTTGCACTCCCAAATAGCAGGTCTAAAGTTTGAATCCTACAGACGATGTTTTCAAAAAATAAGCCTATAATATGGTGATGGTTATAGTTGATCAGTTGGGTCCCAGAATCTGTAATCTTGGTGACACTATATTCACATGAGAGCTTTAGCACATAAAAGACCAAGAAACTGTGATAATTGAAATTTATTTTGGAAGTCCTAAGTTGGGAGTAGTAGTGACCTTTGATAGTGCTACAGGAAAACCAAATTTGGAACCAGAGACTGGGATTGGAGAACTAAGTGATCAGGTTCTTAAGTAGGAGGACACACTAGCCAAACTACCAGCTTGTTATCAAAAGAAAAAAACTTGTACTCTGGAAGCATGTACTAAGAGAAGGAAAACTATAAGACACCTAATACCTGGGCAGACCAACTCTTCTGGGTTGCTAGCTAGAAGTAAGGAAGAGACTGATAAGGAACCTGGGAAAGAAAGAAGTTGAAATGTGAGTATTAGGGTTGTTGTGAACCTTGCAAGAGCAAAGAGTATATAATGGGTAACTAATTAGAAAGGTTGTGGTTTAAGACACAAATCAGATTATGGCAGTATCTAAAAAAAATAGCTTGAGACACAAACCTAATAGTAGTAGCACAACATGTACTAGTTAGGAAGAAGTTACTGAACAAGTAGGCAAGCACATGTGTGGGATATATATTATTCTGTTAGGTTTACTACAAGGATAAATACCTATATGGCTAAAGTCTTAGGGTCATTCCATGATATTGCTAATCTCGAAGAGTATTAGAGTAGAGCATGTTACAAAGATAGAGCTAGAGAATTTAAACAGGTAACTCTCTAGTTTGGCTATAGGTACAACAGCTAGTGTAGAACTCTAGATTAAAAATAGCTTAGTTGCAAACTACTTAATTAGGTACTCAAAAAGTGTACGTATTGTTATAGAACAGATTAGATATCTTCATGAGACCTAGAAGATCTTCATGATTATAATAAGCTATAATACATGAGGAACAGACCAATAATTAGTCAGATAATTAGAAATATACTTTTTATACTTTTTATATCTTTTATATCTCTTATACATTTTATACCTTTTATATCTTTTATACCTTTTATACTTTTTGTATCTTTTGTATCTTTATACCTTTTATACCTTTTGTACTTTTTATACATTTCATACTATTATACCTTTTATACTTTTTATACCTTTTCTATTATCTGTATTTTGTATAACAATAACATTTTCTTAGTATTTGTAAAAGTATATAAACCCTAGCTTTCTGCCTCTTGTAGCTTTAGGATTAGTTCCCTGCAATCTTTAGTTATTAGGATTCTTTAGGCACAGATACTTATTGATAGCCTTGTATCTTAAATATTGTATCATTAATAAATATATACCTTTTGCTTTCTAAATAAACTGTAAATAAACTATACCGAACTGCCCTTAGTGAAATAATATCCTACTTCCACACTACTTCATATCTCTTTCTGTTGTTTATAAGATCCCTGTCACCATGTGCTGTATTGCAAGTACTATATTTACAAGAAGGCTATAGTCACTTGTAACATTTTGGTGCCTTCTGGCAAAAACCAAAATTAAATATTCTAGTATTCTCTCTTGTTTCTTAAAAGTTAATTTATTCACGAACGTTTATTACTACAAGAGTAATAGTATATTTAGAAAACCTGTCAAATTGAAAGAGATTTGCACAGAAGGGCATACTTAATGTCTCTGCTTTAGTAGCAACTTGAAAAAACCTGTCAAATTAAAAGAGATTTGTACAGAAAGGCTACTTTAAACTTCTGCTTTTGTAGTAACCAAAAGCTCATAGCTTATTGCAAACCTTAATTAAGTGTTAAGTATGAATTACCCATGAGTTAAAGTGTAGACATAAGCAATTCTAAATTTTAATTTAGTTACTAATTATTTTAGATACAAATTTAAACAGAACCCTATATAAATCGAGCTTATGAGATTTATCATGAACAAATCAAAGCACATAAAGCTAGTCACCTATCTACTCTACCTACTGAAGATTTACAATTACAAAACCCTGATTTATCTGCAATATTTGTTACCCTGCTTTTACTTTTCATTGCTCTTATTGTCGCTTTTGGACTAAATATAGAGATACTTATTTTGCCACCAAATATACTCAAAAGACAGTTAACACCCATTTTCAACTAAGTATTACATGAAATTATAATATAGCTAGAGCTGCTATCTGTGATATTGTTTTTAGCTACCGCTACGTCAACCTCTATTTAGATTCAAAGGAAACAATATCTAATCTTCTTTGACAAAATACTCTTTATACTCTTGTTTTTACTCTACCTCTTGATTTTGAAGGCAATATCTTTGACTATTATATTGAAGCTCCTTTTTTATCAATCACATTATAACTTCGTCAAATAGCTACTTCTTTTGAAGCTTATTCTCCTTTTTTCCGTGAACAAGATCTTAGTACAGATATTATCTTTGATATAGTCCCACCTATATAGTCAATATATACATTAGGACCTGATGATTTAGATACTATCTCTGATAACTTCACTTCACCTAGTTTATCTTTATATAATGAAGATACCACTCAAATAGAATTTCCCTCTCGACTTAACTTTCCCTCTTCCCCTCTTACAACAATCCTATTAGATATTTCTCCTCGTCAACCTAGCCCAACACCCACTACTAGTCGACAACCTACTAGATTTAACCAATTTATCTAATGTATTAACCTTTTTTCTACTAATCATACAACTATAACTTATCCCCCTCCCTCTATTATTAGAGCCTATCTCTGAACATCTTTAAGTACTACACTTCTAAATACTCCATCTTAATTCTGTCAACCAATTCTAATTATCTATTCTGAAAATACTTACCAAATTATAGAAATTGACCTGGAAGCTAACTTTGAACTACATTTCTTTGAAGACTCTAAATTATCTGAAGTATACCTGTTACCTAGTAAATATTCTTCTGACAATGAATCTGAGTATACTGAAATATCTAAACACCAAGAAGACCAAAACCTTGAGCCTGAACAACCAGAAGAAAACCTCCAACCCGAAGAAATTGAACAAGCACCATTAAACAATATGGCAGATGCTGTTTTAACTGCTGCTGCACGAGCAATAACTCAACTTGCTGAAGCTCTTAAGCAAGATGGTAAAAAATTACTTATTAAAATAGATTATTATCGAGGTGATGGAACCCAAAACCCTATAACCTGAATAGAAGAATTTGAAAGAGCTGCCAAAGCTAATCACTGAAGTGCTGCTCAACAATTAGAATTAGCTACTACTTATATGAAGAACAATATGCAAGAATGGTTTACTAGTCTTGCAGATACACCAACTTATTTTTACTATAATTGACATGGCCAAATAGTAAATGGTTACCAAGTTAGAAGTTTTTCTTATCTGTTTAAAGAAAAGTTTAGCACTACTAAACAAAAAGCAGAATGGCAAAAACAACTTTTCACAATAAAACAAAGAACAGATACAGTTAATACCTATGTTAGCTACTTTAAACAATTAAAAGCCAGAGTTGATCCTGAAAATAACCTTCTTGCCTCATTACTTATTCAATTTTTTATTCAAAGATTATGTCCAGAATATGCTATAAATGTTCAAGCTACTGAACATGACACCTTGGATACTATTATAACTAAAGCTAGAAAATAGAAAACTGGAAGAATCATGGCTACTGACAATAATACTAATGATACTACTAATCAAGCTATTGAACGTTTTACCAAACAAATTGCTAAATTAAGTATCAACCTTGCAAAGAAACAAAATACTCCTCCTACTCCTGTCTATTATATAGACAACAATAAAAGTTCTTTGCGACAAAGTAATAATAATAGTAGCAGTATTGTATACTATTATTGTGGAAATAAAGAACATTTTATTAGAGAGTGCTATATTAGAAAAGAAGATAAAAATAGAAGCTCTTATGCCTATTTTTGTGATTGATATAGCTCCTCGTCATCAAGGAATCATCAATCTTATAACCAATCTTGATCTCGAGATAGAAACAGATCCAGAGACCGGACTTCTAGTTATTCTAGATATGATCGATCTAGAAGCCAAAGTCAATCTCGAAATAGATCAAGAAATGATAGAGACTATCATTCTTCTAACCGATCCAGAAGTCATTCTTCTACTTCCTACCTTCAAGATATTTATACTATTGATACTATTAATGATTATACTTATGAACAATTTGAAATATTTTTGGTTAATAAATTTATTCGAGAAGCCCTAGCTAGATATTTAGCTAAGGAAGCTAAAATTAAAACCCAGATATTCTCTCATACCACCTCTATAAAATGCAATATTAAACTTAAAGGAAGACCTTATTAAGCTATAATTGATAGTAGTGCTGCAATTAGCATGATCTTTCATCAAACTATTAAGGAACTTGGATTAAAAATAGAAGCTTCTTCAACTAGCCTTATCGTATCTGCTGCTAGATCCTCTGTTTGACCTTTTGGAATAATTAAAAATTTGTCTGTAAAAGTTGAAGGCACTATTATTTCTTTTGATGTTGAAGTAATAACTGCTTCTTCATATTTGTTACTTTTAGATAATGACTGATCACAAAAAGTAGAAGCTAGTTATAATTGAAAAAACAAAGCTTATACCCTTAAGTGAAATAAGAAAAAGATTCATATCCCAACCACTTATGAAAATAACCAACCACTATCTACTCAATCTACAATTACTGATGAAAAAGAATTACAACAATTTGAACAAGAATATCTTAGCTCTCAAGAAGTTTATATGTTTGAAGCCAATTATCAAATTGCCTCTATTTCCAGATCCAGACTTGACTCTAGTAATAAACTAAAATGTGGAAATTGTTTCTCGACCACTCATCTTTTTGCTGATTATCCAAACAACCAATATTATAAATATTACCAGTATAGACACCTTGCTATGTATTGTCTAAAACAAACCCCAAAACAAACTTCTTGCCGAATCTGTTCACAACCAAGACACCTTTATAAGGACTGCCCTAATAATTAATACTATCAATGCAATAAGTATGGTCATATTGAGAAGCACTGCCCTCTCAATACCATTATTTTGGATAACCAATGCTATGTATGTGGATGTTCTCTAACTGAAGTTGAAAGTCTTTGACAAGCCTATTACTCTATTTGTCAAGTAAACTATTGTTGCAATTGTAAAGTACCTTAAAAGCCCAGAGATATTAGACTGCTGGAACAAACCTTAGTTTGTAAAGCATGTTGGACAGATTTTTATCATGAGCTTGACTGAGAAAATCTCTGAAGTATTAAATATTTTACTAATAGTGAAGGAAAAAGAACCCTCTTAAAATGCCAATTATGCAAAAAAGAATATATTAAATCCAAAATATATAAATTAGATACCATCTCAGAAGATTCCTGGTTTTGTAATCTTGAATATCTATACGCCTATAAGTCTGCCAAAGATGTAGAATAGAACTCTAACCTAAATCTTTGGACTCGAGTTCGACATTATACTGAGTCTACTTAAATGCTAGACATGCTTATGATTTGAATCAAAGCAGAATATTCTGTTTAGCCCAAATACAACTAGGAGAAAGCAATAAATATATCCTCTATGCTCTTGAACCTCTCGCTGCTGATTGTTCCAACCAGAACTACACTTATGATAAAGTTAATCTTGTTATGAGAGCCTCTCAAGCCCAATTAACTGAAACTAAAGAAACAGAATTACAAAGAATTCTAGCAGAATCCTTTGACATTAGCCATCCAGATTTTGACCAAAGGAAAGCTATGGAAAATCTACAGAAAAATTTTTAAGGAACTATAGGACTTTGCCAGAATTGTCTAATGGCCAAAACAAAAACAGAACTTGAACAATACAAAGCCTGTTGTCAAGAATGTTATAATGAAGCCCATCTGAAAGTTGAAGTAGAATCTGAATCTATACTTTCAAGCTAGCAAGAAGTAATTAACTTACTTCAAGAACAAGTTTAACAACAAGCCCAACTTATTGCCCTTCTCCAAGGACAAGTTCAAACCCTCAAACAACAGACCTAGACTATTACAGCCCTACAAGCAAAAGTTGATCAATTTGAAAATTTTCATTACCAAATGAGTAATTTGTATAAAGAATCTTTCTTGTCTCAAAATATTTGTAATGAAACCTAAAATTTTTAAACTATTCTAAGCAAGATCAAAAACTACTTACCGATCTAAATTATTATAGAAATAGCTATATTTGCGAGATTTATATCTTTGAGATAGTCCCAAAAATAAGACCTCTAAGCCCAGATCAAAGAGCCCTTTAAGTAACTACTTGTAGAGTTTGCTGACCTCTTTGCAAAGAATATGACCCAATTAGGAAGAACTAACCTTGTAACTCATCAAATCTTTACAGAAGATATACCTTCTATAAATTCTCAACTATATATAGTATTGCTTATTAAACAAATATTTATAAATGAAGAAGTGTAACGAATATTAGATAATAATTTAATATGAGAATTCTCTAGCCCCTGAACTTCTCCTATTGTACTTGTTACCAAGAAAAATAGAAAGAAAAGATTTTGTATTAATTACTGGAAGCTAAATACTATTATCAAGAAAGATCAATACCCTCTTCCGAGAATTGATGAAATGCTAAATTCACTAGCTAGAGCCTAATATTTTTCTACCCTAAACTTAATGAGTAGATATTGGCAAGTTAAAGTTCACCCAGATGACTATGAAAAGACTGTCTTTATTACAAGATATGGTACCTATGAGTTTAATGTAATGCCATTTGGATTATGCAATGCTCCTGCAACTTTTCAACGATTAATAAATCAAGTTTATAAGGATATTGCATATAAATATGTAGTTGTCTACCTTGACAATACCAATGTATTTTCTCAGACTTTTGAAGATCATATTAAACATCTATGTAAAGTATTTACTAGAATTAGAAATGCTAGATTAAGATTGAACATTGAGAAATGTAATTTTTGGATAAAAAGATTACCTTTCTTAGAACATATTATAGAAGAAAAAGGAATCTCTCCAGACCCAGATAAAATAGCTACTATACAAAATATACAACCTCTACAAATTACTATGCAACTCTGATCTTTTCTAGAACTTGCTAGATACTATAGAAGATTTATTCAAAACTTCTCTTCTATTGCCTATCCCTTAAATTAATTATTACATAAAAACCAGCCCTACTAATAGAGTTCACAATGCAAAAAAGCTTTTGATGAATTGAAACAACAACTTATTACTGCCTCTATTCTTATCTACTTTAACTACAAGAAAGAATTTGTATTAGCTACTGATGTCTCATATTTAGAATTCGGAGCTACTTTAAGTCAAATATCAAGTAATCAAAAAGAACATCCTATTGTATATACAAGCAAAAGTCTAAAGAAAGAAGAAATAAACTATGGAGCTACAGAACTAGAATGTGCTGCTATAGTATGAGCTATAGAGCATTTTCATAAATATTTTAGAACTAACTATTTTACTCTAATTATCAACCACTCTGCTCTCAAATAGTTAAAATCTTCTCAATCAAAAGGACACCTAGGATAATGGATAATGAAACTATAGCCTTATCACTTTACTATTATTCACAAACCTAGATGAATTCATTTTAATGTTGATGCCCTTTCAAGATTGCCAATACAGATACATGCCTCTTCTTTATCCTCTTCTATATGAATTTAGATTGATATTAGCATCTTGTAAAATATTTAGAATCAGACTTGTTACCTTCTAACCTCACAGAAAATAAACAACAAACAATTATTAAACAATCAAGATACTATGAATTACAGAATAAAATGCTGTACAAAAAGAATCAAAAAGATCCCAATAAATCTATTCAAGTTATCAAGTGGACTAAAGTTGAACCTATTCTTTATATGATACATAGTTACCCTACTGCTAAACACTTAAAAACTAATGCTATATATTATAAAATATCTGAACGATACTATTGGAACCAAATATATCAAGATATTAAAAACTATGTTCACTTATGTGAAGTATGTTAGAAAAGAGGAAAAACTAAACGAAAAGAACCTCTTCACCCTATCCAAGTAGAACATGCTTTTGAATGTATAGGAATAGATTTAGTTGGACCTCTCCCTATTACAACTCGAAATAACTATTATATTATTATTGCTACTAACTATTTTATCTGATGGCCTGAAGCTAAAGCTGTATCTGATGCCAGTGCTAGGACACTAGCCTAGTTTATTTTTGAAGAAATTGTATGTTGACATGAAGTTCCAAAAATAATTCTTTTAGATAATGCAAAGAATTTTATAAGTGATGTAGTTAGAATATTGTGTGAAAAATTCTTAATCAAGTATATATTTTTTTCTTCTTATCATCCCCAAACAAATAGAATAAATAGTTGAATGTTTAAATTGAACACTTTGCAATTCACTTGCAAAAGTTAAGGATATGAATAAAGATTAGGATATATACATATCTGCTATATTATTTATATACCGAACTAAATGATATGCAACTACTGGATATACCCCCCCTTTCAATTAGTATATAGACGCCAAGCTATCCTACCAATTGAAACTGCTATTTCAATAGAACTAGACATATTAGATGAAGAAATATCATTAGAAGATAGTATATTGCAACGAGCATTCGAATTAATAGAAGAATTGCCCTACCAGCATAATAATACTCGAGAAAACACTAAATAAATCACAAAAGAAACAGTAAGTTCGATTTGATTCCAAAGTACAACAAGAAATATTCGAAATAGGTGATAAAGTATGAGTACAACGTAAAGACTTAGAAGCCTCAAGATTTGCTAAATTTGAAGGCAAATGAATAGGACCATTTATAATTGTAAACAAGTTAAACAACAGTGTTTACAAACTTGGTATATTACAAGGAAAAACATCAAAGAAGTACTATAACAGTAACCGACTAGCCAAATATTACAAGAAACCAAATTGGCAACTTATGATTATCATTGAAAAATAGAATTTTCAGAGAAAATTTTTTTAAAAAAAGACAGAAACATATAATATTTTATTTATTTGTCAAAAAAAAAAAAAAAACCTATACATTATTACTTTGATAATTGAAACCTCTCACTCTACAATATAACTCCAACTGATAAACCTGACAAATTAGTCTACTTCTCTTTTCTCTTAACAAAGAAGTGCAGCACCTTCTTGCTTCTATTGCGTTTACTTGATTAATTATAGCTGACAGATGGTGCCTTAATACTGTATATTCATTCTGGAGTCTGATCGATACTATTATTAGTATCATTATAATTATTATTGTTATTATTATTACTATTACTATTTACTTCTTCTCTTCAGTTGCTCCTACTCCAAATCGTTTATATGAATAATCCACAACCTCCGGTTCATTGTCAGAGATTACTATAACTTCCTAACTATTATTGTTATTGGTATTATTATTATTATTATTTTTTTAAGCGATCCTGCCTTTATTTTTATTATTATTTTTTTTAATATTAAGGTAACCACTTAGGTCGCCGGCACTTAGCTTTATTCAGATAAATATGATATTACATCAATTTCACGAAGATACAACTAGCCACACGTGTACTTTTAGTACCTAATTTAAGTAGTCCACCTGGGTTCTATACTAGCCGCCATACCTGCAACCTAACTAGGAGATTACCTATTTAAGCTCTCTGATTATTAACTAACGAGAGTATGAC
>CAJVPU010002465.1:0-10583 GCA_910591775.1 Dentiscutata heterogama | reverse complement strand
TGTAAAAAGTTTTCATTAAGACTAATAAAGATAAGAGCATGGTCTCACCTTAAACATTAAAAAAAAAAAAAAAAAAAATTAATTATATAATTTATTAAAATTTTGAAATCAAGAAAGGAGAAGTAATTATTATATTAAATCTCACAGTTACTACCAAATTAATAATAGTAAAATAGCAAGTCTGTTACTTAATAATCTGAGATATTATATTATCTATAATCAGTTTAGTTAATAAAGATGTTTTAATTTGACAAGTAGTAAGATTAGCTATAGGTATATCTTCCTTATATTGAAATCTTGATAATATATTAACACTTATACTATTCTTTTATAATACTTTCAATCAAAACTATAGCTAAGATCTTTTACTTGATCTCAAACTAGAATAATATAAAAACTACAGTGACTAAAAAACAACCACAATTATATTAAGTATATTGGAAAAGTTTAACAACAAAACTATAGTTTAATCTTCAAACTCAAATATAATAATCACAAAAACTTTCAGTTTATTAAAAATTAATCAAATAGAGTTTTAGTACAATTTACAGTTATTTTTTTAATTTTTTTTTTTTAATATTAAGGTGACTACTTAGGCTATTGGCATGAGCTTTATTCAGGTAGTTATGATATTATATCCATTTTATGAGGATACAACTAGCCACACATGCACCTTTTGGGTGCCTAATTTAAGTAGTCCACCTAGGTTCTACACTAGCTACCATACCTGCAAGATTACCTATTTAAGTTCTCTGGTTATTTCTAATGAGAGTACAACTAGCTATACATGCAACTTTTGGTTGCCTATTTAAGTAGTTTGCTTAAGGTTCCACACTAGCTGCTATACCTATAACCCAACTAAGGAGTTACCCATTTAAATCCTCTGGCTACCACCTTTGTAATACACTCTACCCTGACACTCATACGAGATTAGCAATTGCCGGGGATGACCCTAAGACTTTAGCCAAACCATATTGGGGCATTTATCCTTGTAGTAAATCTAACAGAATAGTAATATCCCACCCATGTATTTACCTGCATGTTTCAGTTACTTTCATCTAACTAGTACCTGTTGTGCTGCTGCCATCGGGTTTGTATCTCAAGCTATCTTTTCAGATACTACTATAACCTGATCCATATCTCAAGCTACAACCTTCCTAATTAGGATCCTATTATATACTCCTTGCCCTTGTGAGGTTTACAACAATCCCAGTACCTATATTCTAACTTCTTTTTTTCCCAAATTTCTTACTGGTTCCTTCCTTACTTTCAGCTAGCAACCCGGAAGGGTTGGTCTGCCTAGGCTTTAGATGCCTCATGGTTGCCCTCCTCTTGGTACATGCTTCCGAAGCACAAGTCCTTTTCCTCCAGTTGGCAGTTCAGAGGTTCAGCTAGTGTATTCTCCCACTTAAGAATCTGGTCATTTGGTTCTTCGGTCTTAGTCCTTAGTTCTAAATTTGGCCTTCCTGTAGCACCATTAAAGATTACTGCTACTCCATACTCAGAGCTTGCCAAATAGGTTTTTAATAATTCCAGTTTCCTGGATTTATTGCACCAAAGCTCCTATTCGTAATGGTAAGACCAAGATTATAGATATCTGGATCTAACTGATAATCTTAACGTTAACTGATACAGATCTAGTTTTTTCAAAATCATCATCTATGGGATTCAAACTCTAGATCTGCCATCTGGGGTGTGACAACTCTACCACTTCACTAATTCACCACACCCTTTTATAATTTACAATTATCTTATATACAAGAAATAATAATTTTACTATTATACTACTTAAGTAGTAAATCAGAGTATAAGTATTTTTTTTATTAGGTTTATAAGATTAAATTATTAAAAAATAGTACTTTTATGAATTGCAAAGAGATTATTTTTTCTCAAGGGTGAGAAGCCTTTATTATATACTTATTTTTAATTAGAACTTATTATACTTCTTATTAGTAGTATATTACTTATATTGTTTATATTGCTTATACTAATTATAATATTTATACTAATTATACTCAATAAATCCACGAATGCATTTACACCTTCTATTCTACTAATATTACTAATGCAGAGTATATAGTGGATACAGTGTATACAACCAGAAACCCATTTTTAGGGGTCCGTTAAAGCCAGGTTCATTTATATAATGATCTACAAATTGCATAAATTGTGTTCTTGATTTCGTATAAAGCAATCAACCATAACTGCATCAAAAAAACTAACCTGGCTTTAACGTTCCCCCATTTTTAGTAATTGATCAACATGTCCGTGGAACATTAAACCTAGGTGCCGCACAAAAAATGCGCGGATGATCCTCGATTTTGATTGGCTAACGGCCGGTGATCTTCGAAATTTTGGCCCGCATTACAAAATTGTTTACTAAATTCCGGTCGGATTTGACTTTTTACTTTTTTCATTATAAAAATAGAAATTTTTAAAAATAAGCGCGCATTATGGTAAAATTGGCCCAGGAACAATTTTCACTTAATAGGTGGCTGCGATTTCATTAGTAAAATTATGAGTAATTCCGGTTTAATTTTTTTATCGTCGCTCTTAGCCAATCAGAATCAAGGATCATCCGCGCATTTTTTGTGCGGCACCTAGGTTTAATTCCGTGGAACGTTTCTGCAGCACCTCGATTTACGTTTGGCCACGTGCTTCTGAGGTTACAATTCCGCAGCTCATAATATATTTGTCAAATGATATTCGAAACGTTTTTGGGTGGCGAGCTTACCTCGGTCGTAAAAATCTGGGAAGAATTTGGGCTTAATTTAGGTCAATCAACGTCGATCAGTTAATGCGGGCCAAAAAGTCGACATCTGACGCAAGCATTAATCTGAGGCACAACGAGGGTTGTAGGACTTCACTATTAAAAATAATAAAAACCCCTTTTTGTTTTAGAGAAGTTAGCATGGTGATAACCTAATTATATCTATCTTTAAGAAGTCGCTATTATGCTAACTTCTCTAAAACAAAAAGGGATTTTGATTATTTTAATAGTGGAATCCTACAACCCTAATAAAACTTTCTATATACTTCTTTTTGTTTATTCTGAATAGGTTTATTGTCACGGATAATCTTGAACTTTCGTGCACTTGTTGATATTTACTAACAGTCTTTACTCGCTTGGCTAATTTATTCGAAGACTGTGCGTCGTGCAGGTCCTTCCACTGAAGATATACACACAGTTGACAATTTATTCACGAAGGTCGTTTTTACACTAAGCAAACGTAACCTGGCATTTTCCCTTTTGGATAGATGCCTTATTTATTAATTACTAATTGCTATCAATTACTAAATTGTTCATGCAATCACAATTTTAGACTTTTTAATTACCGGTAATTCTATGCAAACCCGAATCACGGCATTCATGCAAATCCCGATCATGACCCGATCATGATCCCTGACCCTTGCGCTACAAATTCCTGGGGCACCAAATTCGACCACGACATTTATTTTTTTTAGAAAGTACTTTAACCTGTATAAATAATGTAAAATTAATTTATTAAACTGCCAATCATACGAAGTCTTCCTATGAGTATATGGAGAGGGCACATCTTAAAGTTCTTTTTTTCATGCCGGAGGGACAGGTTATATGCTAGAATAATATATGCCATTCCATATGACGTGACGCATTGAACCACCCTTACTATAATGTCAGGGTCACTTTAACCATACCATTCTGTGAAATGCGCATGTCATGCCACACTGCCCATGCCATTCCATATGATGCAATATAATGAACCAAATTGCTGTAATAACCATATCATTTTAACGGGTTCCTTCCGTGAAATGTGCCAATTAAATCCTTGATGTAATCGTTGAAACACACTATTTCGTGTATTTACACTGTTTTCTTGTGCCACACCTCGAACCACTTTTCTTATAGGGGATGATGTCAATTTTTATTCAAACAATGTTCATTATGTAACTTTATTACTAAAAAAAACTGCTTTAAACCATGCTTAAAATTTGTTAATAATTAACCAAGACGTTAAAAAGTTTTATTAATAGCTTTTTTTTTTTTTATTACGTAAGTGCTACTGATCTCACAATAATTTAATCATTTCGTTAGCAAGCCTATAGACAAATTACCAAGTTCTAATCTAATATGCGTCAATTAATGAATTTATTATTTTTTTTGTCAAGATTTGCTGCCTCGTAATATGATATAGTATATTTAATACGTAGAAAAGGTTTACATATAATAATTATAATAATTCGATTTCAAAATTGCATCAGACATTTTTTAGTATTATTTAATAATATTAATATATTTAAATAATATTAAAATTATCTGCTAATACTGCACTATAACTTTATTAATTATACGTGATAAATTTTTTGAGACCTAGAGAAACATAATTTATAATGAAGTATTTTAATAAATCTAATATAAATTCTGTTAAACAATAAATAGCTATTATGATGATAATTGTTTCCTAGGTTTGATTTTGATTTTTAATTCTAGGCACATGGTGATAAACGTAGTATATGTGTTCAATGGAGCTTGCATATCCACCAATTCAACATCATATTTTCTAAACATTAATGCCATAAATGAGAGCATATTAATCATTGCAAATTTTCTTCCAGGACAAATTCTTATACCTCCACCAAAAATAACTAATGAATATTTATCTGGATTATTATGTATAAATTTTTTACTTTCATTACTTTCCACATCAAATTCATTTTCAAAATCATTTAAATTATTTTTTAAATAAAATCTATCTGGATCGTAATCATTAGGATTTTCCCAATACTTTTCATTCATATGAATGCTAGCATAATTTAAATGAAATACAGTTTTTTCAGGCCATGTGTATCCAGCAACCTCACATTCAGTTGCTGAAACCCTCCTTGATACAGCTGTAACTGGCATTATGCGAGAAGTTTCTTTAATTATTGCTTCGCAATACTTGAGATTTGAGATAATATCAGCAGTTATATGTGATATGTCGGAAGGAAAAACTGAATCTATTTCATCAAACATTTTTTGTTTTACGTGTGGGTTATGACAAATATAATAGACTATATAACTTAATAGATTTGAAGTCTGTAGAAATAATAAAAGTTTTAAATGTATTTTAATATTAATAATATAAATATAATTAAATATAATTAAATATAATTAAATTAAATTAATAATTAAACATACCGTATCAAACCCTGCAAGAAAAGCATCAAGTAAAATTGATCTAATAACATCATCATTTACAGGCATTTTATCTGTCGTATCACTATTTGCGGTAAGGAGACAAGTTAACAAGTCATGTTTTGATAATAATTTTTGAGGGTTATTTTCAAGTTCTATTTTTCTCTTTTCAATGATATTATCCAATGATTTAAATATGAAATCTCTATTTTCTAAAATATGATTTGCTTGATCTTTGATTAATGGCGCATGTCGTCTTAAGAATGAATTAAAAATCTGAAAAATTATCATTCCCTTAATTAACGTTACAATCCCTTGGGTGAATTTATCAGAATAATTCAGTTTGGAATTATCAAAACAGGAATTTTTTATGGTGTTAAATGTATTATAATATGATGCCATGGTGTAAGCTCGTTCACCAGTTGCTAAGATTGATATTATATCAGCAGTAAATTTTTTTATCCATGGTAAAAAGTCCATTTCAAGCCAATCATTATTAGATAATTTGGAATTATTAAGTGAATTCCAATATTCGTCCAATTCTTCGAACAATTCATTAATCCATTTTATAGCTTCATCATTAAAGCCAGGAGTTGATATTGATTGCGAAAAAAGATACCTATTAATCTTCCAAGTGTCATAATTACTATTAAAAAAGATTCCTCGCCCAAAAACTCCGAGTTCATCCATGCCCTGTGTATACTCATGTTTTCTGAATAAAGATGAACTCTTTGTTGATGTAGACAATAAATTTTCGAAATGATCTGTCTTTGAAAGAATTATTCTTCGAATGCCACCGAATCTGATTTCACAGATATCTCCATATTTTTGGTATAAGGTTGCAGCAATTTGTTTAAAGTCACTGCCATAAACGAAAACCTATAAATGAATTAGTTATTAATATATATATATATTTTTGTACTATTTTTTTTTAAGTTATAAAAAAATATTAATACTTCGAATCCAAATGGTATAGGTATAGGACCGGGAAGTGGATTGGGACGAGTGAAGTAATTATAGTAAAAACGAAAAAGGTATGAAAGGAATGTAAAGAAGATAATAAGTAGATAGTCTATAGTAGTGAATGTTCCAATGATTTGAAAGAACATTTTGCCGTAGCCTGAGGGCTCTTGATCGAATACATTGTATACGTTCTTATCTTTATAACAGTTTTATCGTAGCACCTTGTGGAAATTTTTACCGGGGATACAAACTTCCGATTTTTTTGTCAAATACTTTAAGGGCAATTTATCTTAACCTGATAAGGAAAATTTTGTGACGCATTAATTATGATTCGAGATCATATTTTCAGTGATACGTACCATTAAACATAGATTCTTCTAAGTGGTGAATCTTGTTTATAAACATTTGAGCAAAAAATAATTATGCACAAAAAAAAAAAAAAAACTTCTGCGTTCGTCTGAATTTTCCGGAGTACATTACAATGGAGATAATGCCACCTTGATGCTGAATTTGAAAAAAATGCGTGAAATGTACATGAATTAATGCTAGACACTAGAACATCAAATAATATATAGAGTGGTGTATAGAGATTCGAATTTTATATGACGTGAGATTGTTGCTACCTTTGAACCTGCACCTAAAATATCCAAAAAAATCGACTGTTTTAAACACAAAATCATAATTCTAATAACTGTAATTTTAATTATTTATATTTCAAAAATTTTATTTAATATTTTTAATTAATCAATTTATTTTTTATTTATATATACACATACACACGATACACACGATACACACGTATGCAAATAAGATTTTTTTTTTAATTATTAGAAACTTATTAATAAACGATATAAATATTTATTTATACCAAAAGATATTAAACTATAAACTAAGCATAAATAAATTTAATTTGTTAATTTATGTAGTGTAAAATATATAGTTAATCTACCGAGTTTATTAAACACACCGGTAAAATTTAATACGTACCGCAGTTTTATATCTCACACTAACAAAGTTATTTATATCTGATATACTAAGTAAAAATGCTTAACATTTTCAAAAAATTTCAATAACCCTAACTCTAATCTCTGGCTCTGATTTCACCCTTACTTACGATAAATTTGAAGATACAGCATTACGCACCTTTGATGTGTTTTACTACTGTATTAATAATAAGCACCCTCATAATAAAAATCTATGTTCCATAAATAAGCATTGTCAAACTTTAAATTACGTTACCCAGTGATCATAAGATTGATCAATCGCAGAATCAGCATGTTGTCTATTTTAAATAACTAGTGAAACACTAATGAAATCGGATTAAAATGAAATGAGGGTTTCTATTTAACCACTTATATTTGTTTATTATAAACTCTACCCTAAAACTAATCTTTAACCCTAACCCTAAAAAATGCATCTCAAAAATTTTTATTTTTCAGTGGCTTGTCTATTTTTTACATTGTTTATAATATAGTGATTTGAACCGAGAAAATTTTTCTTAATCGGTTAACCGAACCGAATTATTCCATTCAACCGATTACCAACCGGTTAAGATTAATATCTATACTACCTTCGGAGCTTTACTCTAATTTTTGTCTCGACCTTGCTCGTCTTTTATGATCATTTATTTTCTTGTTGGAACATTTCGGCTTCTTTACTCTCCCTACATCATTTTGAAATTTTCTCATACTTTTGATCCCGCCTATCGGGTCAACCGATTAAAAATTCCTCAACCGGTTACTCGAAATTTATTTGGTTCAGGTCGGTTAACCGATTATAGCTCAACCGATTCAAGTCACTAATATAATATTATTTTTAATCAGATTTCATTTTAATCCGTTTATTTCCTAGCCTGTATGTACGTATTATTTATTTCCGAAGATTGAAAATAAATAAATTCAGAAGTTTCTCGATTGTAAATAACCCGAAGAGCCTCTGTGTTATATGATCATCGGACAACTTTCTGGAATTATTATAATTTCCCAACTTGATTATTTGTGATTAGAGACCTTTTCATAGAAGATTTCCAATCGCCATGGGAAATTATAATGAAGCAAGCATGAACAACAAATATTAAAGCAGTGTATTATTGTTTTTAGTTTCTACTTCTTTTTCTTTTATATTATGGTGATGCCAAATATAACAGATGTGACTCAAAGACGTCAGTCTAGTCAGAGATCTTATTTTACTACTCCAATCAAAATTGTGATCTTTGCGTGAGATCTCTAAAAGGTATAATTGTTAATTATTTATTAGATACAAAACAGAGTTAACTAGATATCAATGAGATTTTAATGCATTAACGTAAAAGTGCATTGCCTGGTTAAATATTGTAAAACATTATTTAAGTACTTACCAAAGAAAAATCTGTTTAGTACAAATTTAAATTTTTATCGTACGTACGTGCATACATACGTGTCAGACTTCTGAAACATTGTAATATTTCATAATTTAATAGCTGCAAGACCAGTGCACAATCGGTAAATACAATGCAAAGCGACCAAAATACTGTGGAGACGATTAGATGATCGTAATCTGCTTCAATTACGTAATAAATATCCGAATTTAAGTTTGACACTGTGAAAGATCAATTTCATTCGTGTCAGCATTCTATTGGTGCAATAAATTATTTACTATAAAATTATATATTTTGCTGATTGTTTATGTTTCTCTTGTAATCGCGAAAATTCGATTTATAAAACTTAGAATGGTAAAAAAGCGTTTAAGGAAAAATGTTTTTCCTAGTCAAAATAAATGCTGTTTTTCATCACGGAGAATTTATGAAATTTAGCTAAAATTTGGTCACCAAATCCGAGTATTTTGTCCCAAAGTAAATCTTAGTTACCAGAAATTTTTTTTTTAGACCTCTGATCTAGACTGATAACGCGTCTAACCCATCTTCCTCACCCTTATTAGACATATAAATTTATTATAACGACGCACCTTAGCCTGGGAGAAATTTCTTATCTCAGCCAAAATCTATATTTATATCTTGGTCAAAATTTTCAAATTTTGGGGTATTTCAGCAATGTTTTTCTAGTAAACCTTGTCTGAATTTTCGCTCCACTTCTATCTGAAATAATCATAATATATGTAGACGATTTGGAGTAATGAAACTTACGCTATAGTAATTAAATAAAGTGAACAGCCGGGACTGTAGTCGTAAAATTGTACGCAACTTGAAAATATTAGTCACGATTGGGTGAATTTATGGGTAAATAATTACCCGACTCTCATTGAAACTATTGTCATGTTTCATAATTCGAGGAAATTTTTCTTTGATTAGAGATAAATGTAACAAACTTTGCATTATCAAAGTCAATTAAACCCTGATAAATGAATTCCTTGTACCATTGCTGCATTGTCAAAGTGTACATCTTTATTTATCAATAAATACTTCTATTACCAATAAATCATTTTTAGCAAAGTAATTTGGTAATGCATATCGGCGGATTTGCGTAATTACCCCAAAATATTAAATCACGATCATAGTAAGTCAGTCAATTGATAATTATTAGTGTTAGGTTTATAACGTAAAAAATATAATATTACATAATTTTAATTGCGTAATATAAATATAATATATATAGTGATAATTACAATGATGAATATATATATATGTCTTTTTTTATATTTACATTCATAAAACGATAATATGTTTGAAACAAAAAGCTATCCAAAGAGTTCTATAATTGAAGCCAAAACGTCATGCAACAAATTTATATATCATATTGTTCAAGAAGGATTTTATCCTAACAAAAATATTCTTGCTTATACATCCAAACCA
The DNA here is from genome assembly GCA_910591775.1 of Dentiscutata heterogama. Taxonomy (NCBI): domain Eukaryota; kingdom Fungi; phylum Glomeromycota; class Glomeromycetes; order Diversisporales; family Gigasporaceae; genus Dentiscutata; species Dentiscutata heterogama. The sequence goes on along the minus strand of CAJVPU010002465.1, from coordinate 675 downwards.
AATCAATATAAAATTCCTCATAACTACGTAGTTGAGACTACATATGGTAGAGGCAAGACACAAAAAACTGTGCTATGTTCGATTAATTACCAAAATAATAAACCTGAATTTAAAATTGAATTCACATATAATAATAATTCTGAGATTATTATTTCAAGATCTAGTGCGTCTGATGCTGCTACAACCTATATTCAACGATATAATAAATTAATTGCTGATGAGAAAACAAAAGCTGGACAAAAACCAATAATGAAAAAAACCAAATTAAATGGTGTATATTTCTTTGGATTACAGCTAAAACAGATTAGTGAAATTCGAGATAAACGTCAAACAACAAGAGGTTGCAAACCATTTTCAGATCTTAGTAATTCAATGCAACTAAAACGTAGTACAAGATTTGGCAATGAATTGTTCGATTTATTTGAACAGCAAGTAACACAAACTTTTAATAATAATGATAATGTAACTTTTGAAGAGTTAACTTTTACAGTTAATTCACAAAAGTTTCGTATTAACTATAAAGAAATAAGTAGTGATTTACAACAACAAGCAATAATTAGAGCAATGGATAGTGAAAAAATTTCAAGACAAGCATATCGATTATTAGCAGTAATTGAACAAAACTTACCACGAGAATGGGCTATTACTCATATACGACAACAAATTAATCAACAA
>CAJVPU010002464.1:0-10585 GCA_910591775.1 Dentiscutata heterogama | reverse complement strand
TGTTTTTAAGGAAAATTCTGTGATCTCAGTAAATCATCGGCCTGCATGGAGTGTGACTAATTTGAAAAGCACTACGTATAATATGACGAAATCCGATCTACTACCCAAAGCACTTGTATTTATAAGAAATAAATCAATATTTGCGAATAGCTCTTCCGTGTTCTTGCCCGTTGATCTACCTCTAAGCTACGTACGTACCATAGGAATTGGATCATAAACCAATTAGATTAAAAAAAATTCTCAATACGCGCGAATGATTGCATCCTACTATATTATCAACGAACCTTTATTGGTTATAAATTTTTATTACTTATACAAGTGCTTCATTAGTATCTTCGATTTATATAATTAAGCAGTTTCTACATAAATTTAGATATATAATTGTTAAGATAACCGTATTAAAAAGTTTTTTTTTTCAAATTTAAATAAAATTGAATAGCTTGCGAAGAGTTTTTTTTTTTTAAAAAAAAAAAAAAAAAAAATCCTGAACGTTTCATTTAATTACACGTTTTTTTTTTGCATTCAGTACTTATAACTATAGTTTAGTGATCCCAGCCGGTCAAAATTTTTCGACTGGCTAAGCCGATAAAATTTTACCGGCTTAGTCCTGTAGTCGACTTAGCCGAAAAATTTTTAGTTTATCTGGTAGAATGATATTTTCATAAACCTATTTTAGATTTCGTTCTTTATTACGGTTGTTTTCATAAATTCTGAAGCAGTTAAAAAATTTTTCAGTGACAGAATCGATAAGTTACCGAGTCAGAATTATTAATAAATTTATGTGAACTTGACTAGTTCAGACTAAAGTAACGCAAATTAAATAAATTCGTAATGGTGAACATATATATTTGTGAATACATCGCACTGATTAGTTTAATATTGTTGCTGAAAAATTAGCTGTTGAACTGAACTACCAAGAGCTGTGAAATGTAAGCGAGGTTTTGGAGGCAGGTACAATACTAAAATTAATTGATGTAAAAATTCTGGTAGTGTACAATTCAGGGAAACCATTTTATTATAAATAGCCTCACTTACAAAATCGACCAGCTGATTTTGCAAAAAATCGACCGGCCGGGTTGAAAAATCGGCTTAGTCGATCTTTTTGGTTTCAGCCAGAATCACTATTATATAACAGATATAACCAGTAAAAATAAATAATCTAGCATAGTGAGTATTTTAAACGTTTCTTACAAAGTGAAAGATAGTTTTTTTTGTAGTGAAATTGAGTAAAACGTTACATTCTTAAAAAGCACTTTAAGCTGTATAAATTAGTTACCCGAATAATTTATTACTATCGCTATACGTAGTAATTACAAAATTATACGTATATAGATGTTTGGTAAATGGCATGTCAAGGCATGCCAAATTACTTTAAAAGTATCAGATTTCCTAAACTCGGGTTCGCTAAAGCGAGGTAAACTCATTATATTGTTCATAAATTATATTCCTGGCAATACTAAGAATATTCATAAATGTATCAAGAGGGTAATCCTAAACACAACAAAAATGCAACTTTGGTTTACCCGCTTCCCCTAAACTAGGATTTACTTATTTCTGCAAGTAAACTCGAAAAAAGAAAAAAAAAAACGGCTGGTTTTTTGTAACGCATGAGTATCACAGCATTAAAATTAAGGTTAAGGTATGGCGTAGTATATATGTTATAAAAGGTAATTTCTTATTCAAATTTTAAGTTACCGACGATGCCGACGATGCCGACGATGAAAAAGCCTTCAATCTCATAAACGATATGATAAAAAAAATTTTGGTGCTTGTACCACTTGCAGCAATGAATACGTACGTACGTACTGTCACGGGTTCCCGTGACTTAAGATCGAGGCTTGGATAAAACTTTATGATTATTATTATTTATTATTATTTATTATTATTATTTATTTGGTTATTAAAAATCGTACGATAGAGATAAGGGGCTGGGAGATTGCCAGCAAAATGCGCGCAAAGGTGAAAGCCAGTAACGGAGGCTTTTCAGATTGCAAGTAGAATGCGCGCCAGGGTAAAGGAAATGACAGGAGGGTTTTAAGATTGCAAGCAATCTCTTGGGGAGTGTTGAGGAATTAATAGAATAGCGCAGTAAATAATAAGAAATGAAAATGTATTTAAAGAGCTGCCATTTTTCCGTTAATAAAGTTTCTCAGACTTCGATGTCTTTAATGAGTTATTAAAAAGAATCGACTTCTCACTTGGTTAAATACAGTTATTGAAAGCTATTGTTAAACGTTTTCTTTATTTACTATTTTTACTTTTCGTATTATTATTACCCCAGAACTATCGATTAGTGCTATCTAATCTCTAATTTATTATCTTAATATCTACCATTGTTACCTATAACCGATCTTATTATTGTTATATCCACCCTCCATTTCACTTAGTATAGCCCGCCTCATTGTTTCCCAATCGCTATTAAACCTCATACCATATATAAATTACCCTTTAAGTTATCCTTAAAATACGTGCATTGCATGTTGAATTCCTTACACTGACCCTTGAAATTCGATTATATAAGCCCCGATTCGGCCTGATAGATAAATTGCCCGATCCCGCATAATATTTTCTGTGACCTTCCTTCACGTGTTTATATTGAAACGGAAAGATACTTATAAGCTCTCAAGGTTCACTATTGGAGCTAAATCACACCTTTAGTATTACCCGCTCTCCTACAATAGTAACAGTACGCATGCTTCTAGTGTTACGAGGTGAACCGTCAAGCGCAGTAATATGATAAGTGAATACATAATGGAAATGGGGTAAGTCAACTCGCTAGAGGCGTGACTATGGCGATTTAGAATGTTTTTTAAAATGTTCTTATTTGCTCCTTCTTCGTACATAAGTGTCGTAACCAACTTCACCCAAGCTACGTCCTTTAAATAATTTCTTTTGGAATATGATCCAAAGGGCTTTGACCATGCTTGAACTTTTCTCCAAGGCTTTACTTAGCGTTAGAGTTTACATATTATTACGTGGATCTGCCATTGTGAATATTTGGCTTCGGGTTTGTTTACTTCGGCTGTTTACCACTCGGTCGACAAGCCCCATAATCTGTACAGCCTCTTTCTTTGTGGCGTCATGATTTCTTTGTCACGGGGTTTATATCTGCGATATTAGCAGTTAGCAAAAGTTACATATTTGATAGATCTACAATACACCCTAAAATTGATTTTTTCCAAGAATTTGAGCAAAGATAGCTCAATGACCACTCAATTAAAATCCAGTAAATATTTTTTATTTTGATTTTTCAGTTTCTGTAGAATCGAAAAAAAAAAATTCATCGAATTTGATTGGTAGTTGCCGTTCAAAGTTTTGAAACATCTATCAAAACTGCCGCGGCAAAATTTTTATAAAACTTAGCGAAGATATCTCAGTAACCACCTATCCAATTTCGATGGATTTTTTTTTATTTTGTTTCCATGGATCTGTAAAATCAAAATAAATACCAATAGTGGTTGCTGAGATACCTTCGCTCAAAGGTTTGAAAATATAAAAAATAACAACCAGCAAAATTTTTATAAAACTTTGAGCAAAGATATCTTGGTAATCATCTATCTAAATTCGATGAATTTTTTTTTTTTTGTTTCTGTAGATCTGTAGAATCAAATAAATAAACAAATAAAAATCCATCGAATTTGGCTAGGTGGTTGCTGAGATATCTTCGCTTAAAGTTTTGAAAACATTAAAACGTCTATCGCTGCGAAAAAATTTTTATGAAGATATTTCAGCAACCACCCAACTAAATTCGATATTTTTTTTATTTTACTATTAAAGCCTCTAATCTTTAAATCCTAACCCTAATGTAAACAAACTTTTTTAAGTCGTAGTCACGTGATCGTGGAAATTTTGCTGGGTAAGATATTATAGATTTTCGGAAATGCCACTTTTAGCCCGTGAAATAAGCGCCATAAATATCCGGAATTCGTACGCACTACAGTCAGATCAGACCTCTCTAAGTGCACGCCCTTGGGACTACACCTTAATAACATGCATATAGAGAATAATAAGAAAAAGTGCATTTATGGAGGTCAAGTATATATTTGGGCCGGAACTTGAGCGTGTATTTAGAGAGTGTGTGCACTTATAGAGGGTGCACTTAGAGAGGTCTGACTGTATAAGTAATTTGAGAATGCCTGGTCTATAATTCCATGCTTAACGAATGCTAATAATAATAGGATTCGTTTAATCGTAGAAATACCAATTGAAACCGAAAAAAGTCAAACAATAGTATGATAGTTTTCATTTATATTTCAAGAATGGCCAGTCCTTTTTCATGATTTAAGCTTAAATGAATGCTATGAACCCTGACTTCAATTAAGCCCAAAATCACCAAAAAGGAATCAGTCATTCTTGAGATATTGGCATTATATGATAGTGCATTTATGACAAATTAGCATCATCATATAATGCCGATATCTCGAGTGGACGGTTCCTTTCTGATGATTATGAATGTCAAGGTTCATACAATTCGGTTGAGCCAAAAATTATTATAACGGTTTAGTTATTCTTGAAATACTTGTATTATACGATAAATTTATCATTGTCTCTATAAATTTATGATTACTGTGGATGGTTACAATCGTTTAATTATATTCATACAATTAGCATTAGTCATGATTTTGCAACAGTTGTTTCTAACAAGTCGTGCATAGACTTTTTCAAGATAAAATTCGATCATTACCGTAATTGTGGCAAATAGTACCCTCTTGTTAGCATGCCCACGAGGATTAATCAAGTATATTTTGTAAACATGATTGTAAAATATCCAAGTATTAAATTTTGCTCAAATGACCAGATCACTGTTATTTTTATCTGTCCATTGGAAATACCTGATCTATTTTTTTTAGATTTTTACTAAGCTGATTTTATAATAATAAATTTAGAAATTCGTTCAAAAAGCCTTTTTAAAATTGATCTGAAAATAATTTGAAAAAAAATTTAAATGATTGATTTTAATCAGAAATTTAAACAAAATAAAAGATTTGTGCAATTTTATAAAACAAGATGACTAATAAAATAAACTTGTCCTATGTTCATCTGATCTTATTTGAATGAAGGAAAATTTGGACCGACCTCTGGATAAACAAGTAATGTAACGTATCATTAGCCAATATAAGCGCGAAGTTAGATCAATATGAACTGAGAAAAAATTAGTGAAAAACGCGAAAATTTTAAGAAACCATTGACCATACCCGATATTTTAAAATAAAAATACGCCTTTGTTTGAGCTTTATCATGAACAGCCAGTAAGAATAAAACTCTCGCGCAGAAATGCGTAGGTTTCTTAATGAATTCTTTCTGATCAGATTAAGGAAATAAGTTTATGTTATTTTTAACGAACTCAATTTAGATTTTCAAAGTATTATAAGTAATAATCATTGTTCTCACATTCCTTTATGCAGCCAAAATTGTAAAAAGCAAGGTGGTTCAATCAAGCAGATACATTGGTAAGAAAGGGCAACAAAATCGATATATTTAGTAAAGTATAATAATTGTCATTTTTAATATTTATTCCTTTCCATGTAAGCAGTAAATAAATTAATTATTTTTTAAGGAAATATACTATATTCTGTGTTGGATTGAAGATAAATCTAGTATAGAAATGGTTAAAATTTGGTTTTTTGCAAGATTATTTCTCTCACAAGATGAATTTAGTTTTCATAACCAGATCTGAACCATAAATTTACAAAATTTAAAAGTTTCAACTCGATTAGATTTGATTATAATACTGGTAATTAATTCTCTGCATTTGTTTTTTTAAGATATAGAACTCTGGCTAAAATATCAATTAAATTAATATGATCTTGATGGAAATAGGTTGATATTAATAGACCTTACAATAAATATTTGGTGAAATGTAATGATGAAACAGAAAGATTAGTAAGTTGTAAGTATTTTGGTAAATTCTCAATATTTTTATAATTCTTCTGCATTATGAATACATGTTTACTATTTATTATATTTAGTGGCTCTTGCTTAGATTGCCAAATAATAAAGGAGAAGTGGACATGATATAAAACCTGATTTAATTTTATTACCGTAATCGGAATACTTGGGTTAGCGTTAGGGGTAGTACTCCACAAGATTGAATTTGAATCAAATATTTGAAAATATTTGATCAAATTTTTAAAAAATTTGATATATATATTTTTTTCGATTTTAACCTGGGAATGCCCGGGACGCCAGCGGCGTACTTTATTAATTTTCTTGATTTCATATTAATTAGTTAATTTAATTATTGAAGAAATTCTTTTGCGATTTTTTTCTTTTTTCTATCATTACTGTCTTTTTTGCTTTCATATTTCATGACTCTAACTATTTTGTTGAATTTGTCTAATTACCGCCTCTAATGCAGGGTCAGAGATGATATTTCTCCAATCATTCTTATATTTTAATCGTAGTGTTGTTTTAGGTATTTATATTGAAAAGGTAATATTCTTAAAAGTACTGTACATATGCAAATATGTACTTTATAAATACAGTCGACTCTTTTTATACCGAACCTGTTTATACTGAAATCGGGTTATAGCGAACCAGATTTGGCAGAACGGATTTTTTTATAATAATTTAAGCTGGTTATACTGAACTAAAATATTAAATCTCTTTATACCGCATCCGAACTCTTTTTTACCAGCCAGAAACTAAATGTACATTTCAATATAACGAACTATCATGTGACTCATATCAGTTATAAGTTTATACTTATTTTTAGATTAAAGCGATTTTTAGTCGATCGCCAATAGTCGCTACATAGTAAAGTCAAAAGTTTACTATATAAATCGATTAAAATCGCTTAAGTAAAGTTGTTCGGGAGATCAAAATACACATATTCTGAAATTTCATCTAAATCAGAGAACTTTTTATTAATTGACTTTTAATTTTTATTTTCAACGAATATGTTTTTTTAAAGAAATTTTAATTTTTTCGTTGAACGTAAAAATAAAAAGTCAATTAATAAAAGGTTCTCCAATTTGGATGAAAATTTTAAGGCAGATGTATTTTGACCTCCCAAAAAAACTTACTTAAGCGATTTTAATCGATTAGCATAGTAAAATTTGGACTTTACTATGTAGCGATTGTTATCGATCGTATTATTACATATAAAAAAATTTTTTGTATTATTGATCACATGCGTATGATTTTATTGGTCCGCTATATATACCGAACCGTTCGGTATAGAGAGCGAACTGTATAAAGCGAACTCTCTCTATACCGAACAAAATCTCCCAGAACATGCAGTTCGGTATAAAGAGAGTCGACTGTATAAATACAAGTGGTGAGCTCAATCAGAAAAAAGCTAGCTTCTAAAAAACCTGTATATGTTTGTTATTGATGTTAAACGCGCTCTGCAATGTTGGCACATGATTATGCTATAATGAATTATGTGCCAATACTGTCGCAATTAGGTCGAAATCCAAATTTCGATAAGGGAAGTGCCAGAGAGGCAGAAAAAATTTCAGATCTAAGTATATACATATAACCGATTAGAATAACTAAATTTCTCAGGTGAAGTGAGCTTTATAGTAAACTGATTCAGCTAATGTCTGACACGTCACTAATACAGTCAGGGAATATAGCAAATTTGAAGATCGGTTCTAGAACGCATCTAGAATGATCTTCAAAAATTCTCTGCACTATGATTGGATAATGATAATTACTACTACTGCTAACTAAATCTAGAATTTAGGGCGTTCATAGTATCAAACCTTGACAAGTCGATATTCAAAAAGAAAGTCGAAAACTTCTAGTTACATAATCAGTCATTATTTTTCGGTAATCAACATTTTTTAAAAAGGTAAATGAGACCCGAAATAATGAAGAATATTAAATTTAAATTTTATTACAACGTATTAATTTCTTCTTTTTTTTTTATTAAAATGCTTGTATAAAAGCTCCACAACGATGTCGCATCTTTCATCAGCCGTAAAGAAGCCAAGAGCCAAAGATCTTTCTTGTGTGTTTAGCTTAATAGCTAATAAGTATAGTAGACTCGGCTTAAGACCCTGTGAAACGAAGGAATCACAAACCTGGAGACATGCTAATACACCAACCACCACTAATCGGCTTAAATCATATGTGGATTATATGCCTGAACTTAAACTTTATTTGTATCCGCACTCAATTTGTGAAAAACATTATAACCAAGTAATTTCTACTAATCATTTTTATAATCACCTTTTAGATAATCCTACTTTTAAAAATAAGAGAGCTCGATCTGATACAAGCTCTGATGATGCTAATGTTCGTGAAGAAATTGACGAATTGTATACAGAAGCAATGCGTATGGAAAGTTATATGCGCACAATTGCAGCATTGGAGCAACAATTGCAAGAACAAGAAAATAGAGAGCTCATTATGATCACGGAATTTCAACGGAACATCGAAGACCAAGAGCGAATGATATTAGAATTGAGGAGGCAGTTAGAAGAGCGCAATGAAGTTATAGCTCATTTAAAGAGTTTATTTAGTGGTGAACTTGATAAGAATGAGAAACTGGTTAAGCAATGGGACTCTCGATACTCTGATCAAGATAAGCGCATACAAGCAGTCACCGATATTGCACTAATTGAACGAAATTTTTTATATAGGGATGTCGAAGCTTTGATTAGGGATAACAATAGATTTTCTTTGGAAAATCTATTAAACTATACCCCTCATTTATGGCTAAGTAGACGCAATCAAGTTCTTGTAAAATTTATTGAAATATTAACCCATAATAATCTCAATACAGGGGTCGAAAGTGCTGAAAAGGTTTATAAAAGGGTTATGGCCGTCGATTCTGTGTATGGATCCAGACACGGAAAATACGTATCGGAAATGAGCCTTGTAGCATCAGCCATAAAATATTCTATTGCAAGATCAAAAACTATTATCAATATTGATAATCACATTACAAGCTCGGGGAGTTATTTCCGTTTTCAAACTTGGTTAGACGAATTATCTAATAAACAAGAAGCACTACCAGAAGGCCTCCTATTTTTAGCATTCGACAATGAACAAAGGGGACAAAGAAATTATCTTGACCGAGGACTCAACACAGTGATATTTCATACTGTTACTAGTTTCGTTGCCTTCAACATGAATTCGCAAAATTATATTCAACATACTAATAGTGCACCTTGGGTATTTAATTCTCTTGATAGGTCCCAATACGAAAGCCTTTTCGATATTACGTTTGAAATGCAAGAAGTTATAGATAAAGAATTGCATATTTATCTTTCCGAAGTTCTTGGTTTATTGTGTGAAGAAAAATTAACCACAACCAATAAGATTGATTCTCTTGCATCTAATGTAGGCCTGAATATTCGTTGCAGCAAACAATGTCCTAACTGTAAAAAAAAAGATATCGACAATAAAAGACAAGTTTGCCCGGAATGCAAGTTTCGTCTACCTACATTGTCAGAAATGTCAAAGCAACGTGTGGAAGTAGAAGCAGAGGAGGATATAGCCGAACAGTCATTTACCTTTAAACCATATAATACCGAAAAAGAGACTCGACCATCTAACACACCAAGAATTAGCGTGACTCAAAAAATGCGTGCTGATGAAGGGGTTAACGTTCCAGAAATTTTTATACCTGATCCTCTTGATGTTAATCCTAACACAACTGAAAATATTGAAAAAATTTTTACTAATATCGAAAAAATTTCAGGGATTAAAGATGAAATACGTAAATGGGTAGTTGTAACATGCGACGGCATTCCATATCATCGGGTAGCAAAAATTAAAAAAAAATACTCATGGCTAATTCTCATTCCTGGGCAATTGCATAAAGAAATGAACATGCTTCGAGCCTTTGTGGAATTAAATTGGTAAACTTACCTTGTGCTTAAATATTTTATTTTCTATTTGTTAACTTTTAATTATCTAATAGAGATATCGATCTCAAGCAATTCGCAATATGCCAGGGATATAAAACTGAAAATCAACTTTCCTACTTTAAGAAATGCCACGACCATCATAAATCTTGGGATTCAATTTGCAATATTTATCGCCAAGCTATGGCCATGGAATTGCTGTGGCCGTATGTTAAGTGTCATCCTAATCCATCAGTAGAGGAATACTTGGCCTGGGTAAAGGGACAAACGGACCCGTGTTATCAAACGAAATTTGAGCAGGTAGAACTTTTAATTTATTTTTAATGATTTATTTATTGGGTTTGTCATAAAAAATTATATACCTTTTAAATTTTGACTATTATCCCAATAAGTAATAATGCGTAACAGCTTGAATCAGATTCTAATAACCTTGGGTTAATTAGAATAACCAAATTCATTTATTGTCAAAATCACATTTTGCTGCCTTGTAACTAACGGATTTACAAGGCAAGATAACTCTAAATTTATTAATACAATATAGATTCGATTAGTGCTTTAGAAAGTTAAGCAAAAGTAAGTTTGAATTTTTGAATCGATTAAGCGATATAAAATACTATACTAATATACATTTTTTATTTGATATAACGGATTTACAGGGTAAAGTTAGCTCTAAGCCTGAATTTTTACGCGAGAAAGGGGTTGGACTTATTTATGAGGAAACTGAGGAAGTTTATTAATATAGTACAGATTCGATAAGTGTTTTA
>CAJVPU010002463.1:0-10588 GCA_910591775.1 Dentiscutata heterogama | reverse complement strand
TATCAGAATGTTGTTCAGATCGAACATTAGGTCGTTGTTTATGTCGAATATCAGGTTGTTTAAAAATTTGTTTTTTCTTTGGAATGCGATGTCTAGGTGGCATTTTAATTAGTGTATTGAATTAATTAAAAAAAAAACTTTGAGCAGAAATTGTGAAGACTTTGTATGATAATAAATAAGAAGCAGCAAATCTGGATTTTCATGTTTTTATAGAGAAATACAAATTGATTGTGTTATTGTTTGTACCATTAATTTATAGCGAATGCGCGATTTGTCAAGATGGATATCTAAAAAAACTATTATGAATTTTAATCAGTAATAAAAAAAATTGTAAATTATTAAAATAATCGTTCACCAATTATATTTATGATTAGTGTCAGATTTATGTGCTCTCAAAATTTTTTTTTGCTTAAAACAATAAAAAAAACTTCTGAAATCGTATAGGCCGCTTATAGCGAAATGCTTTTTGTTTAAGTATAACAAAAAGTAATCATGTTTTAACAGATATGCATACAACAGAATTAATAAATCAATCTGTAATTGTTATACAAGATTCTTTACTTCGTAATTGTTATGAAGATTTTCTTCACGATATTTATTTAGATAGTTATCATGTAATTAACATATTACAATCATGATTTGCAATTTTTGCAATTGTTATACGAGTATGCAATTTAAAGTTAGCATAATTGAATTTGACTTGCTATTCTAATAATGGCTATCTCAAATATTTTTATTAAATAAAACTAGCTCAATTGAGATTAACACACTACGTTTTAAAACCTATTTTTTGCATAAAATAGCTAATTTATTAAATTATGTAATTATTATACAAATTTTTAAACAACCTGATATTCGACATAAACAACGACCTAATGTTCGATCTGAACAACATTCTGATATTCTTGAAGAAACAGTACAGTCGAACTTCCATAATTGCACCCTCTATAATTGCACCCATATATAAATTCTCTCTAAATGGACGCCTTGGCCTGGTCCCAAATATATAAAAACATAGTAAAAATACCCTCTATAAATGCACACCCTCTCTAAATGAACATTTTTAAAAATTTGTCCTATGGTCCCGAGGGGGTGCAATTATAGAGGTTCGACTGTATTTGAAAAGGGCCTGGCGGCACTTTTCAAACAAGACCAAACGCTGAAGGCACCTAATATTACAGAAGTAATTGAAATTACGGAGCCAGAGGTAGAGGTTGAGAATTATTGGGAAAATCAAATAAACATAAGCCTAATATCATTATAAATACCATGTTGTTGATTCTCTTACCATATTAAATAAAAAAAAATTCTAAATAATTTTGAGAACTGGGTAAATTTTAATAACTTCACGCAATGTCAATGTGTTTGTATGAAATTTCAACCTTTACCTGCAATTTTTTGCATGCCATCTAAATATTAAATAACTATTCAAAGGAATCCATCAATACTTCATCGTATTTTGTTATTTTTAAGCTGAAATTCTTTGATACAATCATCAATTTCTTGTTTCCGCTTGTTAATCTGTGAGCTATTTTTAGAAGATTGCATAAAGTTGTTCGGAATGCCATCCTTTGCTTACCCTCAAAATTTATTAATAGATTTGTTCGTTATTCGTTTTTGTGCAGTAATCAATTTACTGCGTCGAAACGTATAATGAAAAACCAATTAATGAAAGGCTATTCGAATTGCATCAAAATTTGAGAGTAAGTAAAAGATAGCATTCCGAACAACTTTACTTAATAAGCTTAGGTTTATTTAGTATAAAAAAACATGTTTATTGCAATATGTTAAATTCGTCAAATACCCACATTTACCTTATATTACCCTCTTCCGTTCCGATCCAAAAAGCTTCGCTTCATGAGGTGGGAATCCAAGCGCAGTAACTGAAACTTCATCAGTTTTACTATGTTCAGAATGTATTAATTCCAAACGATCCTAAAAATTGAAAAATAATTTAATTTAGGGGAAATTACAAATAAGGGCCCGAAAAATTAAAATAATTACGGATAGGGGCCCGAATTAAAAATAATTATGTATTGGGGCCCAATTTTTAAAAATTATTACAAATAAGGGCCCCGAAATTTGCGTGCATGAAAAATGAAGTAATTTAATGATTTCATTATAAATACAAATTTCGTTAATCCAATAAATCTATTTTTTTCACTTGTAACCTAATTAAAAGCCACTTTCTTTCATTTATTGCTACAACAATTCACTAACGCTATGTCAAATATGATTCTGCACGTTGGTATGATATTTACAAAAATGGAAGATGTTCGATCGGCTCTGGATAGCTACTTTGTTGAATCTTCTTTACCATATAAATTCATAACTAATAAACCAAACAAGCTCCTTGCCGTCTGTCTTACACTTAATACCAGTTCATGCCCATTTACCATATCTGCTAATAAACGTAAAGATGATTACATTCACATTGTGAAATTAATTCAACATGATCAAAATTGCCCAACATTTATACAAACATTTAAAGCACGTGGATCATACCTTAAAAGGTTTTCTGCGCCATTAATTGAAGATATTGCTGCGCTTAAACCTCGTGATATCGTAAACCGTGTTCGTTCAGAGGTGGGGGCTGAAACATCCTATATGGCAGCGTGGAGAAGCCTGGTTGCTAATAAAAAACGCAAGGCAGAAGAAATTAATATAAGTTATCAATGTATAAAACCATTACTTGATCATTTACTTACAGCGAATCCGGAAGTGTTGTTTCATTTGAGACCAATACTGAAGATCGATTTTCTCGTGCATTCCTTTGTCTACAACCATGGATTAAGGCTGCCGAATATTGTAGAACCGTGTATACTCTTGATGCATGCCATTCGAAATCAAGCTATAAGGGTGTCTATTTTTGTGCAAGTGCAATTGAAGGTGAAGGAAAACTTGTTCCTATAGCATTTGCTGTTGGCTCTGTTGAAAATTCAGATAATTGGATGTGGTTTTGTGAGAACCTATATACTGCTCTTCCGATAATGAATTCAAATGAATCAGTAATTATAAGTGACCGCGAAAAGGTATTATTGTATTATTTAAACCTTTGCTTTATATTATTATATTATAGTGTATAATAATCTAATTTTATTGTAGGGTATTGCGGATGCTATAAAAATAAAACTTCCTAATGCTTTTCACGCACATTGTGTATGGCATATTGAAAAAAACATTAATACGAAATTTCGAACGAAACTTGGAGGTAAAATTTGGGCTGCGGCGAAATCATTGCATGTAGAAAGTTTTAACGAAATCATGGAAGAAATTTCAAACCTGCATGTTGAAGCTGCAGTTTATCTTAATGAGATACCTCCTGAGACATGGACTCTTTGCAAATGCTCTCGAAATAGATTTGGACATCTTACATCAAACGTATCTGAATCCTTTAATTCCTGGTTACATGATGAACATCTTACGGAACCATTTGATGCGATCTTTTTACTTATACGTAATGTCAACACACTCTATTATAATCGTTGCACAACATATTCTTCAGTAAATACAGTTTTACCACCAACTACTACTCAACAACTTCAATCAGTCATTGATAAGTGTCGTAACCGAATGGTGCATCAAGCTAACAAATCAGTTTTTGAAGTGAAAAGTAATGATGGTAACTTTCGTGTTGTCGATCTTACCTTATTAACCTGCACTTGCCAACAATTTCAACAGTACCAATTTCCTTGTGTTCATGCTTGCGCTGCTATTCTCAAAACTCACCAGCAGCCATCACAATTTGCACATTTTACATACCACACTGCTACTCTTCAAAAAGTTTATAAAGAATCTGTTCAACCTGTGGATGTAAAAATGTGTCTTCCCGATAACCAAACATTACCACCAGCAACAATCAGGCAAGCAGGTCGACCACGAAAAACTCGTTTGCGTAGTCGTGGAGAAACTGCAATCGAGGATCAAATTACTTGTGGAAAATGTGGTAAAAAAGGCCACAATTCACGTACTTGTGATCGATGACAAAAAAAAGCAATCAAGAAAGTTTAATATAGTAATTGTAAAGAATTCTTTCTTTTATGATATTAATAGAACATATTTATGTATTTCTAATAGAATATGCTCTTGCGCAATATAATAAATAAACATTTATTGGCGTAGTCAAATTAATTCGCACTTTGGGCCCTTATTTGTAATAATTTTTAAAAATTGGGCCCCAATACATAATTATTTTTAATTCGGGCCCCTATCCGTAATTATTTTAATTTTTCGGGCCCTTATTTGTAATTTCCCCAATTTTTTATATTGAACTATAATTTTTAAATCACTTTCTTCTTTATCTGATTATCATCTTCTACAATACTATTATTGTTATTGTCAAGAACAGTTGAAGTAATCAATATAGAAGTTGTGCATCATCGGGTAATATATGAATCTTCTCACAATAGCTTTTTCAGCTTTTTCAATTAATAGGATAATATGAATTTCATCAAATCTAAATTAAAAGTTAATACGTTTCTAAAAATATAAAAAATACAATAATATAAAGATATACCTATCAAACGTTTCTGAAGATGCTTTTGTTTTACGTGTTTAGAATTATCCAAACTTTTTTGTATTTTTTTCAAACTCTTGATGGCAATTGCACCAATAAGTAGACAATATAATGCTTCTTATGATAAACATGAAAATATCTGTCACCTTTCTATAATTCCTTACAATCTTAATCGCTATCGCTATTAAGTTTGCATGTGATTCATCAATATTTTCTAATTTTATCAATTCAATTTAAAGATTTATAATTGCATTAAGATCCATTCGTGCACTCTCTTCTTCCATATTATCCATGTTATTTATAATCTATATCTTTGATATCTTCAGATTCTATAGCACTTTCTTGCAATTCATAAACATTATTTATATTCTGCTTTTAACATTTCTGGTTTCGCCTTTGTTAATCATTCGATACAAGTTTCTTTATTGGTTTCAAATTCATTAATTTATTTTTATTATTTGGCAAGTGAACATTTTTTTAAATTCGATTGGGTTGAATAGTCAGATTCTATTAATAAACATTTGGTAAGAAAATTTTTAAATGAAACTTGTTATTATTACAATATATAAACAGATATTGTCATTATTAACTTATTATTAATTATGACTAATACATGTATTATTAAAATTTTGGTAATTAATTCCAATCTTATACGTAACTGATCATGGTGGTTATGCTAGGTTTATGGTGCTATAACCAATGCCAATATTACACCAAGTGAGAGATTATATCCATCACACTTGAAGTTATATATAAATAATTT
This sequence comes from Dentiscutata heterogama, assembly GCA_910591775.1. NCBI lineage: Eukaryota > Fungi > Glomeromycota > Glomeromycetes > Diversisporales > Gigasporaceae > Dentiscutata > Dentiscutata heterogama. The sequence continues at coordinate 5,309 of CAJVPU010002463.1, read as the reverse complement.
TAGTTTAACTGATTACCCAAGTAAACAACGGGGCGAGAGATTATTCATTTTAGTGTACATCATGTATTAACATGTAATATTGACAGTTTCTCCTGTTTAGGAATATTAAACAGCCCAGTTTAATTAGTTTTTGAATCAGTTAGAGTCAAGTTGCTTAAAGTCAACTCTAATTCGACTCTACTAATATCCAACTTTTGATATTTATACAACCTCACATGATTAAAATATGTGATTAGAATCATGTAACATGATCAAGATCATAAAAGAGAAGTTCTATTTTTAGTAAACATATTTGATTTTATACATAGCAAATACCTAAACTACTAATACTAAGGAAGTAGAAAATCATTAAAGTTAATCTCTACATTAAAAGTTATATAACTCTTCAACACTACCAAGTATTTATAAGCAAAGTATTCCTTAATATTTATTATTGTTCAATGTTTTGCAGACTATTACTTATTATACTGAGTTCTAACTATATATATATATATTTATAAAAAATTTTTGTGCAAGAACGATATTAGTACTTTAAATTTTAGCATCCAAAAAAAAACCTTTTCTCATCCAACTGTATATACATTGATACTATTATTATAAAAAAAAATTGTAAGCAATTCTACGTAAATAATTCATTACTATAAGATTTGTATGATTATTAACAATCTCCATAATTCTTTGTTCTTGATTAATTATTTGTTGTCTTCGTTTTGGTGGTGGATCAACAAGTATGATCTTTTTAACTTCAAGTTCAACAAATTGTTGTTCCTTCTGAAACTCTTGAATAATTGTATAAACTCCTATATGTAATTGACTAACTAAAGTTTCAAAACGATGATGCTAGGCCTCAATTTTGTTTTGAGTTCTTGGAACATCTAAATGGAGAGAGTCATAAACAGACCACAGGTGAGGGGGTAAAGAGGTTGGTTAAGAGTAATAGTACCATCTTGTAATTCTCGTCATGGTTTTCCAAGAACATATGTAAATTCAAACCATTCTACAACTTCACTTGCAATTGAAGGCATATGTTGCTTTTAAATAATAAATGCAGAAGGAATTTCATTGGCAGATAAAAATGCTAATGTGAATAGTTGGCAAAATCTTATACTAAAATTATCATCATCACCATATTGATTAGCCAATCCAACTTTTTGAATTTTATGCCAACCACTTTGCCCCAAATGAAAAAAGCAACATTTATTTGTAATATTTGGAAATTCATTATGAGATGCATTAATTGAAGCACATTCAAAATCTGTAATAATAATTGATAGATTTAGTACTATATTATTTTCTTCAGCAATTTCATTTAGATCTTGAAATAATTGTTAATAGAGCTCTTCACTTTTATTTGTCATAAGCACATAGACCAAGAAAAGAATTCTACAATTACTTGTTGCACCTACTGGTGCGTGGATCGTATACAACTGATAGAAAAGTTTAGGCACTGTCTTGAAAGTGCCATCCATAAGCCAGAACATTGCTTGTGATAAGTATTGAATATTTTTTATCATAGAAAATAAAAGATATCCTTCTTGATCTACAATTGCATTTTTTAAAAAAAATAGATCTCCAGTTAATGTAAAACAAAGAGAGGTAGGAATATCAATTTCATCAAGACTTTTTGGTTCTAATGTTGATTCTGTTCGTCTTGTGCGTTTGATAGTTGAGCAAAAAGCTTCATATGATAGTATATAAGGAATAATTCCTTCAGAGATATTAGCAAAATTATTTTGTATTATTTGACTGGGCTTATCTCTTGTATTTTTAGCTTGTTGTTTAATATTAGAAATAAGCTTTACAACATCTTTATGACTGGTTCTAAATAAATGATTGTGTTTTTTAAATTTCTTAAAATAATGTTGTCTATTGTCAAAACTGTTACAGCTCTGCCTTTACAATTTCCTGATTTCTGCTCTTTACAACTTAAGAAAACCATGTTAACTAAACATGAATGATGTAAAACATATTAAAACTAGTCACCAATAGTAGGTGTTTTTTCAATTTTGCTCCTTAACTAACAAATAACCATGAATATTTAATTTGTCTTTTTCCTTTTGGGAAGTCACAATTTCGCAGATTTCATTCATTAGTTAAATTGTAGAAGTATTTTTGCTAATTGCCTTTGAGGTATAAAAATTTTTGCACCAAATTTTTGCTATTTAAATGAAAAAAATTAATTTATTGGATCACTACAGGTTTGCGTCATGCTATATGAAGTCAAAAAGTCAAATTAATTAATTATAAAATCTTAATCTGATGATTTGACAAATTGAATCACTATAGGTTTGCATCATGCTATATGAAGTTAAAAGTCAAATTAATTGAATATAAAATCTCAATCCAATGATTTGACAAAATTTAATTTTTATTTTAACCTTAAAACTAGAGATAAATGAGGTAATAATGTAGCAATAATTACTTATTTTTTATTCTAGTACTTACGTATATATATTGTTTATTACATTTTATAGATATATAATTCACTGGTCAGGTTGTATTTTTACTTGTATTTTTTAGTTTTATTTATTGTTTGATAATTGATGATTGCTTTTAATAAAAATACTGTTGGCCACTCCACTATATACAGTATCCCCCAAAAATAATACCCCTGTAATTAAGATCCAGGTATTATTCACTACCCATCTGGCTTAATTCTTGAATAATATCTGGGGTATAACTATTGCTTTCATATAATGTATTCCCAAATATAGTACCCGGTTCCTCTCACAATACCCATGGGTACTATTCAATTTTAAAAATGAAGTTCTCGAATAAGACTCCAGGTACTGTATGCATTGGCCAATGATAAGTTTTGTAATAGAATTATTTACAGCAACTCATGATAGAATTTGTAATAATTCTGATAAAGACTAACTCAATTTTCACATACTTTAGAATAGCAACAGAATTTCAATAATAACTTATAATTTGAATCATAATAATTCAAATGTATACAAACTCAACTACGAGATTATAGAAGAATATAACTACTTATAATAAGTTATTCTTATTTATTTATTTCTTATTTGGTATAGTTGAGTATTAATTATTATTTAATATAAGCTACTCACTTTTTAGATTCATCAAGATGATTACCAAAAGTACTGCGACGTAATTAGACGGCCTGTATTAACTCTAGGTCAATGATCAAAATTATAATTTGGCCAAAATTATTTTTCAGAACTTTTTTAAATACAAAAGAAAAAAATTTAGCCTTCTTTATGATAAAATTGATCTGGAAATGTTTTACTTAAATAGGGTGGCTGTGATTAATTTTGTGTAATTTTGGTCTAGCTGTACTATGATTATGTCATAGCATTTTTGGTAGTCATCTTGGATGTTACTACTTCTCATTTAGCTTATTTATTAAATTAGTCTTTATTATAACACTTACTTATTAAAGTAAGTACCTGGGATAGGTTATTTATCTCTCATCAAATTGCATTGATCCGTGTATAATAATTACTTATTTAGTTAAAAATATAAGTCATTTCTATTCGAATATTTTAGGTATATAATAATCGTTTATACATTTTTGAAACTAACTTTATAAACAACAAAAATTTGGACCTCGAAGTTCTACCACAAAATCCAAAACCCATTTTCCTAAAAGAGCATAATGTCGACTAAACTGGCTAGCACTATAACTAATTCTAGCTAACTTTGTCAGTATTAAGTCTTTTGGGAATCTGTCTTTCATGATTTTGTGGTAAAACTGCTATAAGAAAAGTTAGTTCAAAATAGGATAAAAATTTGGTTTGCTATAGATCAAATGCAGGTGTTCATAATTTTCATAAATAGTTTGTTATTTTTATCAATAAACTGAATAATGAAAATGTAATACTATTATAATTATATAATATGTATACTAGGCTAGAGTTCATCTACTTAATTGGTCGGGCTAAAAAAAAATGCTTAATATGTTTACAGAATTATGAATATAATTATAGTCGAATCATTAAATTGTCAAAAATTTGAAATTACTTACATTTCAATATGTGATTATAGTAAATCTTAATTATATAAGATTTGAAATTTATTTTTATTAATTAAGTTATTTAACTGTTAGACATGATTTTTTTAGTCTGTAGTTATCATTATAGTAATTTGAGAGCTAATGTATATTTATTAATTGAAGCATTCAAAATATTATCTATTTATTTGAGATTATGCATTAGTATTACGATTTATCGAAGTGATTCTTATTATATATAGAATATAAATTTAAATTTAGTCTGTAGAGGTGCTAGTGGCACACCTTTAAATATATATTAAACTTCCAGATATAAACAATCATACTATATCTAATTGTATTACATTCCTGGTTTTAGCGTGACTACGTCATGCAACTATTCTAATTCAATTATATAGTTCAAAAATGTGTGTTATGTAGCTGTATTGTATCGCAAGCAATTAATTTAAAGCCCAATATGTCATCAATTAGAAGGGCTAAATTGCAGAATTTGATAAATAATTAGTAATATATTTAAAAAAAACTAAGGTGCCCTTTTCCCCTAGCAGCATCAATAAGGTCAAAAAAATTAATTTAACCACATTAACTAACTAATTATAGACTCCACTATTTTACTCACCATCAAACAGATAAACAACTCAAATTAAATATTTTATCTATATGTATAAAATTTTACCTTCAGAATTATTAATTGCCAGGATTTTATTATGGCAGTTTGCAAAAAAGTGTGACTCTGTGATTTCGTAATGATGATAGTGGAAAAATTTCTGAGACTTTAATTCCCTATTGATCATAATTCTCAATCAATAACGTTTATATGTTATTCAAAATCTTTAAAATTCTCTAAGAATTGAAAAATCTAGAATTGACTGATTTTTCGTGATTTTATATAACATTATGAACTGCAGAGGTCACACCGCTATAAATCGCATATTTTTATATCATTTATATTAAATTTTTTTATTGAGTCAAAAAAAGTGTTTATTCAAAATTGTTTGGTAAACAATTATTATCTAACTTTACATATTATATTATAGATTTTTATTGCATCAAGAAAAATGGTTATTCGAAATTTATTTGGTAAATGTTCATGAATTTAAGTTTACTAATAAAAAAAAAGAGTATTTTGTGTGTTCCAGGTTCTTGGAGGTTTTTCTCTTAGTTCAGATACTTTATGTCATCTATTATCTTTGAATTGACATGAAATTGATTCAATATTTGGTTGCGAAAGGCTATCCCTTAATATGTAGACCAACGCAGACAAATTTGCCTGCGTTTTTGCACTTTTTTAGCTCTGATTTACTTTTTTAAAATGCTAAAATATTTAAATAAA
>CAJVPU010002462.1:0-10589 GCA_910591775.1 Dentiscutata heterogama | reverse complement strand
AAATAAGGAAAGAGACGCTCTAACTACAGAACTAAAGCCTTTTTTTTTACTTTGTGTGACCATCGTTTAAATTCAAATTTTGACCAGATTTGTATATCCCAAACCAGTTTTTACATGTAAAAATTTGGGATTTTTAGCCGTAATATAGATTACATGTCAAAAGTGTTTGACATTATGGCAAATTAAAGGCATTTTGCGAAATCTAGTAAATACTATTTGAGTTTCTACCTAATCCCAAACTAGTGAGTTTGGGCCGCAACCCTAACTGGCTCCCAGTCATGCTGGTGTGATCGAATTTACAGGTATCAATAAATATTTTAAATTCTTTCAAACTTTGAACAAAGAAATCTCAGCAACCACCAGGCCAAATTCAATAAATTTTTTAAATGTTCATCGAATTTGGTCTAGTGATTGCCGAGATATCTTTGCTAAAAATTTTCGATTTAAAGTAAAACATGAATAATAAAATTGAGCATAAAAAATAACTACAAATATTAATTAAGTTATAGCTATATATAAAAACCCCTTTAATTAGGATTATGACTAAAATTTGTGATATTATATAAACGTCTCTAAAGCAATCTATAATCATATAATTGCCACTTCGCCTCACTGATCACCTCACATCGTAACTTTTGATCAGAGACGATGATTTTCTGCGTTCACGGAATTTTGCAGAAAAATCACGGATCTAATGTTGGCTGACATTAATTTGGCCAGAATTTGCAGATTGCAATGCTGGTCGACTTTACGTAATTCTGGCCAATCGCAGAATTTTTGCAGAATCCATGGAATTGGCATTTTGCCAGAAAATCATCGTCACTGCAGCACTGCTTTATGTTACCTATTCACGTGACTCTCCTCACGAATCATAATTTCAACATTGGTACGTACGTACCTCCTCATGTTATATTAATAATTAATTGATCAATTTAACGATTAATAAGAATTTGCATGTGCACCTGATTAATTGGACTAATCATATGTGTAATGAAAAAATTATTGGCTTTTTTTTACTAATCGAACTGGCATTAATTTTGGCCCCAAATCATCACAATTCGGCCCGAAACTAAGGATCAATTTTTATAAGTTAAATGGTTTTTTAATTTCGCATTTTGAATCATCTTTCGTAAATTTTGGTATTAACCCTATTTTTTTGTTAACCCTAAACCAGATGCCAATAAACATCGGATGCGCAAAATTCGCAAATTAACAACGTAGACAAAATTAGATAACGATGATAAATTGCTAACTTTTTTAAAAAAATAAATAATAAATGTATATCGATATGTATTTATAGTTAATAACCTGAAATCCCTGAGTAGGCTTTGTGAAATTAAAAGCCGACGCTGCGGTTTTAATTTGAAAGGCTGCGAGGCTTGCGTGACGGTACGAAGCCTCTAACAATATATAAAGTATAACAGTCTGCACTTCGACAAGAACTTTCGAATATCACAAATTAGTATATAGTACCATTTTTCATTTCTATAATTAGCACTTGAATCCTACTCTGCCGAGTACATACGTTATACGTAAGAACTAGTTAACTTTGCACATCCTTATATCGTCATATAATTCCGATGAGGATCAAATTATCGTGTGACCGGAAATTTCATCCTGGTTTTCATCCGCAAAGTAAGAAGTTTTAAGTAGATAATTTGGATATGTTAGTGCTAACATATTGAAGAATAGTTTAAAATTTTTAAATTTTACTAATAAGTTGCTAGCTATATAAAAAACAAATTAAAATCTTAGAATAATTCGATCTTGAATATCAACAAAATTTTAGATATTTAAAAATCATATATTTTCTTGGTGTGTAGATTTTAGAATACTTTCCAATAAGGACGATATATGTTTATTTTAAAAGCTTCAAAATTGTTTAATGCACTAAGTTTCTGTTGATTTTCTTTTTTTTGGGATGAAATGCTAAATCTTTTCGTTTCCAACACGGGTTTGCAGAACAATCAATAATATGCGCAAATATTTTCAATGGCAAACATAGAACACTTAATTGCAGCATAATGTTTTTTTTGCACTTTAACAGAAAAAAAGAAAAAAAGTTCTCATACTTGATCATAGATCTGATTATAGATCTTGAGCATATTTAAACTTTTAAATGCTTGTTACAAATAATCATCTACATATCTTTCGATTGATCAACGTAAATGCCTGTCCACCTCAGTTGCTGACCATTGTATTGATCTGATATATGGTATTTCACCCCAACTAACAAAGCAAAGGACGCTTATTGATTGACATCCAGCAAACGGGACTAAATCCAGATGGTTAAAGCAACTATTAAAAGAATCACACCTATAATAAATTAGTGTGTTATCTTCTATTGGTAAGACCTGATTCAAAGATTTTAAGAAATCATCGTAGCAATCCAAACTTCGTCCAATTAATTGCTCGATATCAAGTTCTACTTCATATTTATCCGATAGACCTTGCATCAGGTTAGATATACACCAACTAGGTTCAGCTGTGCTGTAATTTGAACATCCAGCTTTTTGACTTTTTGCTATTTTAAATAGTTTAAGCTCTTTGTCAAACTGTTCTTGAGTCCTTGCCCAGTAAAGATATTTAATAGAATCATAATACGCGTGAGCATCAAAATCATTAAAAACTAAAGGATCTAATGATTCAAAAAGCTGACTTGCATCAAAGCTAGGTCTTCGTTTTCTTGAAAGCTCAACCTCTTCACAATCACGAATAATAACTTTCCGACTAGCACTCCATTTACTAGTATTCCATTCGAGCATTCGAAATTCAGGGTGTACATATGATTTGAAAAACAGATCAAACGGTATTGCAATACATTTTCCAAACTCATCCTCGAATGGCTCTAAGGCAACATGATTACCTATCCATGTGTTATTATGAGGATGGAATCGTAAATAAATTTTATCGAAAACATACTCGGAAATGGTATTTCTTTCAATGATAATATTTTTGATACATTGATCTAATTGCCATAAAGCTCTTCTCCCAAATTTCGATTGTTGATGAACCTGAGGTAACTGTAATATTTCTGAAATATGCTTCAACATTACACTAAAACAATTTCCGGTGTCTGAAAAAGCGCCATATGTTGAAAAATATCTGCTATAATTAGATCTTGAGAATTTGCCGATACGATTCATATCAAAGATGCCATTTACTTCCATGACTTTTTCCGAAAATTTTCTGTTGTGTTCTTCGACGTATTGAACTATTTTTTCATGTTCCAGATAATTAATGTTTTCATCTTTAATTTGGTCTGCCTTTGTGTTAAAACTCTTTACACGTAAAAAAAAAAAAAATAAAAAATAAAAAATCAAAGCTTGGATTAGATAGACTTGATATTTGTTTATTTTTTCAAGAGTTTAACCGGTACCTTATTTGGCCTATCTTCACAGCCAAAACTAAGTTCATATAATGGCTTTTCAACAACGTATGTCATTTCTTTTTTTCTATCGTAACTCCCGAAATGTGAGTTTTCTATGACGTTAAAAATTTGAGTCCCAAAATTGTGTGAAATTTTTATTGCAGCCACAACCTTTAACGTAAACTAGCAAGTTTTTTGATCAGAGTGACGATGAGTCCATGTGATAATCGACTTTTATTGGTAATCTTGTTGTCATTCAGGTCATGTGATATTACATATTTACATGTTTTGACTAAATCGAGTTATTGTACAGAATTTTTAGTTATCCCCACACTTTATTACACAATTAAATTCCGTATAAATTCATGAATAAATTCGATATGAGAGTATATAATGTTTGTTTACTACATTCCGATTGGGTGTTACTACAATAGTCAATAATTTCATCAAAATTTATGCAGGGACTATTTACTTAATAGCCTTTCGAACTTAACATTTCTCAATCTTTTTTTCCAGATGAGCATAGATCAGTAAACTACTAGTGAACTCAACATCGAACATACCCTAAACTCAAACTATACATAAAATATGAATGAAAAAAAAATAACATCTATTGTTAATTCCTAAACATAAATTTATAATTTATTCATCTTTACAAGAAGCAACTTCATGTAAATATGCACCAAATAACTTAATTCCTTGAATATAATTTGAACGATCAAGTTTTTCATTAATTGAATGTGCGCCCTAAACAATAAAATATCATAAATAAAATAGCAATAAATACAAACTGAAATAATTTTAATAAATGTATGCGTACGTCATCACCACGACCCATTGGAAGTAATAAAACATTCTTATTCAAAGCATCTTGAAATGTTAAAGTAACAGGAATAGAACCACCTTCACGTGTCAAATCAGGTTTGCATTTGAAAATTCTTTCAACAGCTTTAGAGGCAGCAACTATTCGTTTAACAAGTATAAAACAATTAGCATGTATCTTATATAGAAAAACAAATATATTAGGGCTGTTCTCAAGTGTCTCCCTCTATGGTTTATAGGATGACCAAATTTGCTAATAAAGTAAATTGTGATAATAATTTAAATCAAATTAAAATAAAGAATTCGCGCGATAAATTTTCGACAAATTTGTTGTAAGGATCACATCAATTAATTTCAATTAACCGAAATAATTGAGCAATATCTCTAGCAAGTCACGTTGAAGGAGTCGCTTAAAAACAGCCTAAGTAAAACGTACCATAATTCCAATGATTAGGGTTTGCAATCCATGGCTTGGCACCATGTAAACACTCTACACTAATAGTGTTTTTGCTACCCAGTTTCGCAAATTCATCTTTCAAATATTTTTCGACCAGTTCATTAATGCGATTGGGATCCATATTCGGAACAAGTCTAATTGAGAACTTTCCGGTGACTTTCGCAGGTAAGACAGTTTTGAATCCAGGACTAGAAAATGCACCTTCAATACCATGAAGCGTAAGTGATGGATAACGCCATCTATAAAAGAAAAATTGAGATAGGTTTACTCACAAATAATTTATAAATTATTAATTTAAGAATCACGAATGTTTTTATAGTTCTTATAATAAAATAAGTATACCGGTGTTGTAATGTTTCTATTTCATTGTCGAAAATGTTTGTCTTTGATTCAATAGCAGAGTGCAATTCGCTCAATGAAAATTCTAATGATTTATATATCTGGTTTTCTGCATCTATATGTTTTACAAAATTTATTAAATAATTAGAATAATTAGGTAATAAATTATATATTATTGCTATAAAATGCTTACCAGTCAGTGGTGCAACGTCATCATTAACTCCCGTAACCAAAATTTCACCACTTGGAGTAACCAGTTTACTGAACAAATGAAATAGATCAGTCATAGGCTCATGGACAGTACCACCAAAGACACCCGAGTGGAGATCTTTTCCTGGACCGGATATGGTGACTTTATATGCACAAATGCCCTGTTAAGAAAATTATGTTTACAAGTTTAGTACGAGGTTATATTAAAATAAGATTCAATTTTGGTTTAAAGACGATGTAACTTACACGTAACCCGTACGTCAAACAAGGCTTAGTCATACCTAACCAGTAGTTATCTGAGATGCATACAGCGTCCACATCTTTAAAATATTTGTCAGCCTCTTTGGAAATCAATTCTTCAAGTCCTTCTGATCCATTTTCTTCCATCCCTACAAACATAAAAAGAATTCAATATTATACCTTCTCCAAACCTTTAATAAAATATTTATCACCTTCGAAGCAGATCTTCAAGTTAACAGGAAACTCTATATCGGCATTTTGATGTGCTTCAATACAATTAAGCCACCCAATGATAGGTCCTTTATCATCGCTAGCACCTCTGCCAACTAATTGACCCTTGGGAGTTTCGATCATATCAAAAGGTTTGGAGTCCCAGCCATCTTCAAGTAAAGCCTTTTACAAAATGTTTACAAACATCAAATAATCACAATAATATTTATTGAAAAAAATTGAACGACAATAGATTATTAAAAGTCTCACAGGCTGAACATCATAATGTCCGTAGACTAAAATGGTTTTTTTATTAGGATCGTTGCCATAAGTACCCAAAATAATGGGCGGCAGTTGCAAATTTACACCATCCATATCGTGGCAGCCTATGTCGCGAGCTTCATATCTATTAATTCATATAATATTATATCATGAATAGTTATGCAATGAATGTTCGGACATTTAAATTACGTTATATGACAAAAGTTTACTTTGTAATTAATTAGCGACAGAATTTTCATACATAATAAGAATTTTATCTATGTAACATAACTGTTCTTTTGGTACCAGATAAATGAATTGACACTTGATCGTAGCATTACTTAGCATTTGGTACTAAATCATGGGTTGATCTATTTTCTGGTACTTGAAAGTTACGTTGAATGGTTAAAATTATTATCGGAAACGAAAATTCTACCATTAATTAAAGGTTAAAATAAGCTTTTAGTCTATTAAATGAAATTCAAATTGTAATTTTTACTTAATTCCCAGTTTCTCAAACAAAGAAGTAAGCCAATGAGACATACGGATAACGTCATCTCGACGATCGACAATTGAGCTTATGCTAAAATTATAAATGTTCAATCCATTAATTGTGAATAAAAGGTCGGCACAATGAGCAGTTCACAAAGCATAATTTTTGCTTTTAAACGTATGCAATGTTTGCAATGCTATACACACAAATTCATACACATATATTACCTTGGAATGGCGACAGCTTCTCTTAACCTCTCAACATAATCGTCTTGATTCTGATCAACGGTTTTGTATAAGGTTTCCAAGGCCGTATCGTTCACCATTATTTAGTTTATTAAACTTGCCTGCTTCGTGAAATAGTAGTCCAAACGAGTGCAAAAAAGCCCGATCTGTTATCATCCGAACATGCTGTATCAGTCATTTATCCGTCACGACCATGTCTGGCCAATAAATGTCCTTTCATATGAAAAATTATCTTTCTCACGTGAATGAATGTACATCCAAGCACTCTGTCGATGATACTTGCGATTACGTACGTATGTATTTCCGTTGTTAACGTAAATGTAAACTCGTACATACATTATTGTGCAAATTTGGATATTGTCGTTATGAATACATGTACAAATAGAGGAAAGACGCAGACATGTATAATAGATTTATGGGATTATATTGTATTACGACCAATAAACAAGGCAAAGAGTCAAGTTAAAATTAGTTAAACTTTCAATTACGAACCAAAAAAGCGATTTAACGTCATGATAAATTACACCAAGAATATCTCGTGATTATCAATTATAGTATTAACTATTTTAGCTATAATAATATGGGGTTGTTAATAGAAACCAAGCAAATATTTTTTAATAAGTTTTTTTAAAATTTCAAACAAGAATAACTTAACAAAACTCAATAAATTTTTTTTTAAATTAATTCTACAAGTTTGTAAAAATTATTTAAAAAAATTTTTATTAAATTTGGTTAAGTTTTGATCAAGTTATTCTTGTTTAAAGTTATAAAAAATTTTTTTATAAAAAATTTGCTTGATTTCTATTGACTCATCCCCATATGTTTATATTGTTTGAGCTTAAATTTGTAGTATATGGGGTCTTTGCCTTGAAAATAACTTTACAGTACATGATACTATAAGGCAGTATTGTACACAAACATTGTCTTGCCAATTTTATACAAACATAAATAGTTCTAGACAATATCCTATATTTCATATTCACAATGATATCCTGGCAAGACATTGTATACAGACATTGTTCTACTAATTTTAAATTTTGTTTCTACTATGTTTGGGACAAATCAATTAGATAAAACAAAAATTATTATGATGAACTTATATTTATTTAAATTGAATATACAATTAATGATATAATTGAAGTTTCTCAAGCATTATCTTTAATATAATTATAACAAAACTCAATTAATTCTCATGATCTTTTTAGCCTACTTCAAAATGAAAAATAAATATAACAATAAAAATCATATATACATATTGAATAATTTTATTAGCTGATGATTATACAGTATATTAATTAATATAAATAAATATTGATATTTAAAATAAAAAAATTCTGAATAAATGTTCCATCCTAGACTGTCTACTGTTCATATCCATATCCTATAACAATATTGCTATAAGATCATTTTCAAGTCAAATACTCTATATTTTATTATTAAAATATAGAGTTTTTCTATATATTTCTGGCCAGAGATATATAAATTATATATCTCTGGCCTATTGGCCAATTAAAACAAGCAAAGATCATATGACCTATTTTACAGATCATTGGCTAGCAAGAAAAATTTGTGCAGCCCAAAATCTAACTTAACTTTCTGAATATAAAAAATTGGCCAATCAAATTCAATTATGCAAAAAACAGAAGTTTTTAAAAATTTTTTTTTAAAAAGTATTATTTTTTTATTGATTATTATACAAAATTAAAAAAACACAATGCAAAAACAAATACAAAAAAAATATCTAAAATTGCCAAGAACAAGATGTTCAAAAGCACCAAAAAAAATCTATAATGCTAAAAATGCCAAAATGCCCAAAGATAAATACCAAAGAATTCACCATACAATGCCAAGTTGTTTAGAGACAAATACTAAAAACTATATAATACTAAAAGTGCCCAAGAAAAGAATTCTTCACATAATGCTAAAGATGTTCAAAGACAAGACACCAAAGAATTTATTACATAACACCAAAATGCTCAAAGAAAGAATTTATCACAAAATACCGAAAGTATCTAAAGAAAGAATTCATTACAAATGCCAAAGGTGTTCAAGAACAAACACCAAAGAATGCTCCATATAACACTGAAAGTGTCTAAGAAGGAACTAATCATATAACACTAAAGGTGTTTAGAAACAAACACCAAAGAATTCTCCATATAATGCTGAAAGTGTCTAAGAAAAGAATTCTTTACATAATGCCAAAGATGTTTAAGAACAAACACCAAAGAATTTACTACATAATACTGAAAGTACCCAAGGAAATAATTCTTTACATAATGCTAAAAGTGTCTAAAAATAGAATTCTCCACATAATACCAAAGATGTTTAAGAACAAACACCAAAGAATTCTCTATGTAATGAAAAAGTGTCTAAGGAAAGAACTCACTATACAATGCCAAAAGTGTTTAAGGACAAACACCAAAAAATTTTCTATATAATACTAAAAGTGCCTAAGGAAAAACTCACTACATAATGCTAAAGATATTTAAGGACAACACCAAAAAATTCTTTACATAATGCCGAAAATGTCCAAGAAAAAAATTTTTTACATAATGCCAAAGGTGTTTAAGAACAAATATTAAAGAATTTACCACATAATGCTAAAAGTGCTCAAGAAAATAATTTCTTACATAATGCTGAAAGTGTTCAAGAAAAGAATTTTCCATATAACACTAAAGGTGTTTAAGGACAAATACTAAAGAATTCTCTATGTAATGCTGAAAGTCCTAAGGAAAGAACTTACTACACAATGCTGAAGATGTTTAAGGACAAATACAAAAAAATTCTCTACATAATGCCAAAAGTATCCAAGAAAAGAACTCACCATATAATACTAAAAGAGTTCAAAGACAATACCAAAGAATTCTCCACATAATGCCAAAAGTGCTTAAGAAAAGAATTCTTTACATAATGCCAAAAGTGTTCAAGAAAAGAATTCTCTACATAATACCAAAGATGTTTAAGGACAAATACCAAAGAATTTACTACATAATGCCAAAAGTGCCCAAGGAAATTATTTTTTACACAATACTAAAAATGTTCAAGGATAGAATTCCCTACATAATTCTGAAGGTGTTTAAAGATAAACACCAAAGAATTCTCCATATAATGCCAAAAGTCTTAAGAAAGAAACTCATTACACAATGTCAAAGGTGTTTAAAAACAAATACCAAAGAATTCTCCATATAATGCCAAAAATACCCAAGGAAAGAACTCACAATATAATGTCGAAGGTGTTTAAGAACAACACCAAAGAATTCTTTACATAATGCTAAAAGTGCTCAAGAAAAGAATTCTTTATATAATGTCAAAAGTATTCAAAAAAAGAATTCACCACATAATATTAAAAGTGTTTAAAAACAAACACCAAAGAATTCTTCACATAATACTGAAAGTGCCCAAGGAAGGAACTCACTACACAATGCCAAAGATATTCAAAGACAAACACCAAAGAATTCTTCACATAATACTAAAAGTTCTCAAGAAAAGAATTCTCTATATAACACCAAAAGTGTTTAAGGACAAACACCAAAGAATTTACTATATAATGCCAAAAGTGCTTAAGAAAATAATTTACCACATAATACTAAGAGTATCTAAGAAAAAAATTTACTACATAATGCCAAAGGTGTTTAATAACAAATACCAAAGAATTCTCTGCATAATGCTAAAAGTGCCTAAGAAAGAAACTTACCACATAATGCCAAAAGTGCCTAAGGAAAGAATCACTATATAACAGCTAAAAATGTTTAAAGACAAATATCAAAATTCACTACACAATGCCAAATATGCTCAATAACAAGCACTAGAAGTGCTCAAGGACAAACTTTAGAAGATTTATAGAGCCAAATATGCCCAAGAACAAACATCTAAGATTCACAATACTAAACATTCCGAGAACAAACATCAGAAGATTTACAATGTTGAATACCTTGCAATTGC
>CAJVPU010002461.1:0-10589 GCA_910591775.1 Dentiscutata heterogama | reverse complement strand
AATTTAATTCTGAATAACTTTAATTAAAAGCTCAAGAACAAAAAATCATCTCAATATTTAGCAAATTGGCTATGAATGATCGTAGCCGTTCGTAGTCGAACCCATCCCTATTGACATTATCGTTATAATGATACAAAATAACTTTTATTATACAAATCATGCCGAAATCACAAACTAAATCGAATCAGTTGAAAAATCATTCGGCCAATTTTATCAGGTATTCCAAGAATTATGAAAATAACAATTAATCGTAAAACCGCGTAGCGTTATTTCAAGGCTCGGCCCGAATTAAGCCTAATTTAGGCCGGGTTTGTAATTTCACCCCTGCGCGTTATATCCAGCACCACATTATCTTGATGTTGATTTCAGATCGCCAACGCTAATACATAAAACATATAATGATAAAGATATCACTTCATATGAAATTTTTTTTAGGTGACGCCTCTGTATCAAATTTAGTGACTAACGCTAAGCCATTAAAGGACTAATTTGGAATATTATTTAATTGGTCAATGCATGATTTATTACTTACATTGCTAATGCATATAAACGATCGTTCTATTATTGTGATCTTCACATAACGATAACAACACTAATTATTCAATATAAAAAATTATAATTACATTAATTTGAACTTGATCAATAATTATACGCAGTTGAGTTGGCTAAGACCTAATCCTGTAATCGATTACAACCATAACAAAAAACTCTTTCGTTGTGTGACGGTAAATATTTATTACATAATCGGTTCATATAAATTATAATTCTGTAATTCAAAATACGTAGTAATACTTTTATCGTTACAAAAAAATTAAATTTAACACAAATTACTCAATATTGATACAGTATAGTGTCATATTTTTATTAGTAACAATGCTAAATGAAAGCTTGCCAAGTAATTACAATAATTCACTCACAGAGCAGTTGGTAGAAAACGGAGTTTATGATCACCGGAGTCAAGACAACGTTAATAAGTGTCAAGATTTAATAAATGAAAAAATTATTGATAATTTATGTAAATTACATGAAGAAGAAGTAATGAAAGGAAATTATGATCCAGAATTTCTTAATTCAATAGAACAATATATGACAAAGAATCAATTAAAATCAGAAGATTTTATTAGTTTATGTTCAAATAATCAAACTAATTCAATAATTTTAATTATTCTTGCTCGTTGTTATCGTTATGGAAAATGGATTGAAAAAGATGAAAATAAATCTTTCATTTATTATAAAAAATCTTCTGATATGGGAAATTCTTATGCAATAACTGATATTGGTGAATTATATGAAAATGGAATTGGTGTTGATAAAGATGAAAATAAAGCTTTCTTTTATTATCAAATATCAGCTAATTTGGATTATTCTTATGGAATAAATAAACTTGGTTATTGTTATAGAGAAGGAATAGGTGTTGAAAAAGATGAAAATAAATCATTTTTTTATTATAAAAAATCAGCAGAAATGGGTCATGCTAATGGGATGCTTTCTCTTGGTCATTGTTATAAAAATGGAACTGGTGTCGAAAAAGATTATAATAAAGCATTTATTTATTATAAAAAGTCTGCTGATATGGGTAATGCTGTTGGAACATATTATGTTGGTTATTGTTATCAAAATGGAATTGGTGTTGAAAAGGATGAACGTAAATCTTTTCTTTATTATCAAAAATCTGCTGATATGGGCGATGACGATGGAACATTGAGTGTTGGTTATTGTTATCGTCTTGGAATTGGTGTTGAAAAAGATGAAAATAAGGCATTCATTTATTATAAAAAATCTGCTGATATGGGGCATGCTGAAGGAACATGTGGTGTTGGCGTCTTTTATGAAAATGGAATTGGAGTTGAAAAGGATGAACATAAAGCATTTATTTATTATAAAAAATCTTCTGATATGGGTTATGTTAAAGGGACATTTAATGTTGGTTATTGTTATCATCATGGAATTGGAGTTGAAAAAAACGTTCATGAAGGGTTCGTTTATTATCAAAAATCTGCCGACATGGGAGATTCTGATGGATCATATTACGTTGGTTATTGTTATCAAGATGGAGTTGGAATTGAAAAGAATGAATGTAAGGCATTTAGTTATTATCAAAAATCGGCAGAAATGGAAATTGTTGATGGGATATTTATGGTTGGTTATTGCTATCAACACGGAATTGGAGTTGAAAAGGATGAAAATAAAGCATTCATTTATTACAAAAGATCCGCTGATATGGGTGATGCTGATGGAACCTATAGTGTTGGTTGTTGTTATCAATTTGGAATTGGCACTAAACAAGATGAATATAAAGCATTTATGCATTTTAAAAGATTAGCTGATAGCAAATCTTAGTGAAAATTAAAAATTATCGTACCAAGCAATTCTTAAATATTAATATTTAACTTTATTGGATCTATTCATTTCTACAAATAATTATCGTTCCATGAATTTGTCTACGTACAGCTGTTGTAAAAAAAGTCATTCATTTTTCGCCATGCTTGTAAACATCTATCGAGTGTGTAATAATTAACAATATAAAGTCTTTTACCCCTAATTAAAGCCAGCCGTTCTTACTTAATTCTCTTGGCTCAACTTTTTAATACACAACCTAGTCAAGCAATTATCTAATTGATTAGCCTTTCGAATTTTGAACAAAAAATCCGAATGGGTCCAGCATTTTTAAAATAGATATGAAAGTAAACTAATGGATAATAATAATAAAGAAACACTACCAATACGTTAACTCGTTGCATAAACCGGATCCGAATTGATGGTTTTGAAAGATCTGCTAATGGCGATGACGCTTGAGTGGCTCCTGTTGCGGGTAGCGCGTTTTTCATATTAAATACCCCATTTGAGATTCACCATCGTTGATAATAAAAAGAACAATGAAGCTCAAAATAATCAAGTCGTTAAATATCTATCTCAAATTAAGTTATAATTTTTATAGAACATAGTTGATTTTGTAACTTCTTTGATATAATTTAAATTTTAACTATAAATAAAAAATCTATTTATTGTTTATTATACGTAGATATAGAATTTTTATAAGAATTGCCAAACTATAAAAAGTGAAAAACTAAAAGCCAACAATTTCGAAATTAGATCGCTTAAATATCAAAATTCAAATCTATTCTTTATTTATTACAGTATTAGTAATTTTTAAACTTTATAATCTATAAAAGATGATTTTATTTCTTTAATCATTACAAAAATAATATAAAATTATCACAATAATCTATTTATTTCTGTTTAAAAAAATGCGAATTATTGTATTGTAATTAACGATAAATATAGTTTGTAGCATATAAAGTGATAATTTTTTATTATTTATAATTTTAGATTGTTGGCTCATTTGATGCAGTTGAAACCAAGAATTGAACCTATTTTAATATAAATTTGCTAAGGTTAAACTCATACGTACTGTATATATATGCTGTGCAAACAACTTAAATTTTGTGTAGAGATGTGCGGGACTAGTATCGCATTAGGTATTTTACTGTTTTATTGTTAGATATTATGGATGGCCAAACAACATCACTTCTATGTACTCGAGAACGTGTTCGTCACAGGATGCGGCAGCAATTCACAGGCTATAAAAAAGATCTACCTTTGTACTGTACATCATTATCGTTTTCATTAATTCTCTTACCGGTAATGAGAAATTTTCATCCTATTAGGGGTAAATATACGTATTTTGTACGTAACATTGCTAGATTGTCTCGGTAAATTCTAATAAATGGTCAATCGTATAAAATGTCATCTTTTTAAGGTCCCAATTATTTATTCACTTGTTTTACGATGATGATAATTCTTAATTTATATCATTCTCAACAGCGCATATTCAAATGAAGAAAAAATTACCTTACCAAACGGAAGGATTTCCAATGGTAAAAGTTTCATTGTTTTTTTCTTATAAATTAATTTATAAATTAATTTTGTATTTTTAATTAAAGCATGAATGATATTTTTATGTATAGTTTATACTGGTCTCTTTATCAACAACGAGTTCGTTGATTCTGTCGATCGTAAAGTGTTTGAAACCATCAATCCTGCAACAGGAAAAGTGATTACTTCAGTAGCTGAAGCATCAGATAAAGATGTTGATCTTGCTGTTGAAGCTGCTGCTAATGCTTTTAATGATGGGTGGTATCATGTGGATGGCAAGGAACGTGGAAGGTTGCTCAATAAACTCGCAGATCTGATGGAACGTGATCTTGAGGAATTAGCCGCACTTGAAACCTTAGATAATGGGAAACCTTTTCATTCTGCAAAAACCTATGACCTTCCAAGTGCAATTTCGTGTTATAGGTATTTTGCTGGATGGTGCGACAAGATCCATGGCAAGGTTGTTTAATATTCGAATCATGTTAATGGTCATATTAATTATCGCACAAGTATATTCATTTATTTTGTCTTAGGTTATCGAGACACAACATGATAAATTTTGCTATACCCGTCGTGAACCTTTTGGTGTTTGTGGTGCAATTATTCCTTGGAATTACCCCCTCGAAATGCAGGCGTGGAAAATGGCACCAGCTTTAGCATGCGGTATAAATCTGATTTAGAATAGAATAGTATGCGTTATTAAATTTTATTTCCATTTTTCCTTTTAATTTCTCTATTAATTCCTTTTATTTATAGGAAATACCATTGTACTTAAACCATCTGAACTAACTCCTTTGACTGCCTTAAAAGTTGCCGCGTTATGTAAAGAAGCTGGTTTTCCGAAGGGTGTCGTGAATGTCCTGTCAGGTTTTGGTCCTATCGCCGGTGCTGCTATTGCTTCTCATATGAAAATCAATAAAATATCTTTTACTGGTATGTTTGAATTAATCCACTTTTTTTTAAAAAAAATGATTAATAAAATTAACATTTTTAATTTTCTCTTATAAGGTTCGACCGCTGTAGGAAAGTCTATATTAAAAGCTTCTGCTGATAGTAACTTGAAAAAAGTTTCTTTAGAATTGGGCGGAAAATCTCCAAATATTATATTCGCTGATTCTGATCTTGATCAAGCTGTCAAATGGGCTCATATGGGTATCTTCTACGATAGTGGTCAATGCTGTTGCGCTGGCTCTCGTGTTTATGTTGAAGATTCTATTTATGATAAATTCATTAATAAATTCAAAGAACATGCTTTGAATATTAAAATTGGGGATCCTTTTCATAAAGATACTTATCAAGGTCCTCAAATTTCTCTGCAACAATTTAACAAGTAGTATATGATATTTATTATTTCGTTATATAATTATTTATGTTATTCTGATTGATCACAATCTTTATTTTAGAATTATGTCCTATATTGAAACCGGTAAAAAAGAAGGTGCTACTTTACTGATGGGTGGTGAACGACACGGTGATCAAGGTTATTTTATCAAACCAACTATTTTCACCAATGTGGTAAAGTTTTATCCTATACGTATAAGTATCATTTATGCTTAATGAATAGTATCATCTAAATAGTATACGGAATTTTTTACTTTTTAAGAACGAAGAAATGAAGATAATGCAGGAAGAAATATTTGGTCCTGTCGTATCTGTCTCAAAATTTAAAACTATTGAGGAAGTTATCAAAAAGGCTCACCTAACCAAATATGGCTTGGCTGCTGCTGTGTTTACTAAAGATATCACTCGTGCAATAAAAATCTCAAATGAGTTGAAAGCTGGCACAGTATGGGGTAAGAGGTTTTTTTTTTTTTTAAGTTGTTGTGCATCTATCTATTATTTAATATTGTAACTTAATTTATATTTATATTACAGTTAACTGCTATAATTTAGTTGATGCCAATACGTAAGAAATTGTTATTCCCAATTTACCTATTTTTTATTTTCGTATAGGTTTTATTTTAATTCATAATTTTGATAAGCAGTCCATTTGGTGGTTATAAAGAATCCGGTATCGGTCGAGAACTTGGAAAATACGCGTTAGATCAATATACTCAAGTGAAAACTGTTCAAATTAATCTTGGAATTCAAATGTGAAATGTGAATAATTGGCAATTCTCTTACTTTTAACGTCGATATTTCATACAATATTTAATTTAGAAATAAGACAACATACTTTCTTATGTCAACTATTAAATAATTAACCTGATTATTTTATGATTTTTAATACATGTCTTAGTGATCTAATAAAGATGCTTCCGATACTCAATTAGTTATGTTCAACTAAGTTGAAGGTCATTTTATTGGATTTGCAATTTTACTTCAAATATCATGCGACAAAGGTATAAAAATTGCAAGATGATGACTCAGCTGGCGACTCTGTTATTCGACATTATATAGTCGTTTAAATCGGTGATGCAATTATTACGAATAGAGGTGTTGCATTGTTGTTGATGAAAATTGGTGAATATGACATGTCTAGTTATAAATTGCAATGATTCTTCTTGTACCTTTTTTCACTGGAATATCCAGTGAGGTCCATTGAGGTTTTGTAATGTATATAGATACCCTTGTGAATAAACATCATTTCCTAATTACATACTGTAACACTTCCATGTGCGATTTCGTCAAACCTAGAGATTTCGCCTTAAACGAAGCTTGGTTTCGATCTCTGCAAATTTAATAGTGGCAAGCGCTGAAACTAAAATAATGTAATGAAACTGATAATGTGATAAAAATATTTAGACTAATAAATGGAAAAACTATTATGGAATTATATGAAACCTAAAGTTTTTGTATTTATTATAATGGTGTGTAGTTATTCACTTTACTTGTCTCTGGGCTGACGTAGGCACTCCACCTTATAGTTGGTGGTAGAATTACTGAATTACGGCATTACAGCAACTTTTTCTCTGGTAGAATTAATTCTACCATTAGTGCTTAATTGCCGTAAATATTAGTGCCGTAATGCCGTAATGCCATAATACTGCCTACAATAGCATAATACTATAGTACTATAATACTGTAATAATGCGATACCATAACATTATATAACACTATAATATTACAGTAGTAAAATGGTAACATTTCATAGGGCTGGAGCCTAACTTCTTAAGTACTTAATAATAAAATATAGATACTTATAAAAAAATTGTTTTGATAAATTATAAATTGTTAATAAAAATCCAAAAAAAATTAATAAAAATCAATAAAAAATAATAATAAATATAAATATAAATATCTAAAAAATAAATAAAAATAAAAATTATTAAAACTATAATATTTGTGAACTATATATTATAGTATATAAAAAAAACCTGCAACAGGAAAAAAAAATTTCATAATTAAATAAAAATTATAGTAATAAAAAAACCTATAATAGAAAAAAATATTCTATAATTAATTATTTAAAAATAATTAAAATATAAATATTATATTTTAATTTTAAAATTCTTCATTAAGAATTGCTTCTAAATCAATATCTGAACTTTCTTCATTTTTTATTTGTTGTTGATTATTTAAAGATAAATTATTTTCAGCTTCCTTATTATCATAAAAATTCAAATCTATTAATTCTGCTATAAGCAAATCTTAAGATTAGATTCATTATCATTTTTATCATATAAATCAAAACTATCATCATCATTATCATCTTCTTTATCATCTTCTTTATTTTCATTTTCAATATCTTCTTCAAAAAAATCACTATTTTCAATAAGAGCTTCTGATATTTCATTAACTATAATTTCAAGTTCTGTTTTATTAAGATTTTCTTTAGAAAATTTTAATTCTGATTTCATATTTGTAATATAAAATAAATGAATTTGTGCCATTGACTGAAGATGATTAATATCTAATCTAAAAATAATTTTTAAATTTAATTTACAATATTAAAATTAATAAAATAGTTATTTCAGTTAGTTACTAGAAAAAAAATAATAAAAAAATTATATAAAAAATTAATTATTTTATAAACTATTAAACTATTTAATTTATTTTAATAAAACAAATTAATAGTATTAAATTATACAAAATAATTAATTTTTTGTAAAAAATTTTTATTGATTTTATTTTTTTTAATATTAAGCTTATTTAAATTAAATTATTTATTATACCTAGTTCTTTTTTTTTCAATTATCCAGTCTAAAACAGAAAATACTCTTTCACGTGCTGCTTGGTGTGGAACAATAGAAAATATTTTTAATGCATATTATTATTTGTTGTTTGCAAGTTGTCCACCAAAGTTCAGGTATATCATAATCTTCAATATATTCTATATCATATGGTTTAAAATTTTCAATATATTTTTGAAGTTGTGTTAATAATATTCTATAAGTATTATTATTAGTACTAGAACTCTGCCAAATTTTTATAGCATGTAAACAAATTTTACAAAATACTTTATCTTTACATCCTTTACCTAAAATAAAATTTAATAAAATATAATAAAATTAATAATTATATTATTTAAATAATAAATAAATTAAATAAAATATACTTCGATATTTAGAATATAAAAAATAAACAAGAAGATAGGTTGTAATATCAAACTGTTTCCAATATCTATTATAAATTTTAATACATTATTTTTTAAAACTAGAGTCTATAATTTTTAATTGCAATTGCTATTTTAACTAATTCTAAAAAATATAATGCCATATTGGTTGATTTAGATTCAACTGCATTAATTGCTCTTTTAGCAGGGGCAAAAATTATTTCTAACTGTTCTACATCTTGCAAAAATTGATGATTACGAAGAATATTTTTAATAGTTAAAGTATCTTGAAAAATTTCAGGTTGTTTTTCAAGAATCTAAATAATATTAAAATTATTAAACTTAATAATACCACTTTTAAAATTTAAAAAGTGCTCTGAAAGAAGTATTTTTATTAAGTAAACCCTTATTTTGATCTTAATAAAAGTTGTTCATCAGGTCTTTCTAGTTCTAATAGTAGTAAAATCATTAAAATCAGACTAATAGCTTTGTTTTTAAAGTAAATAAAATTAACTAATTTGGATATATATATTTTAAAAAATACTAGCCCAATTTTAATGATTTTACTATCATTAGAACCAGAAAGACCTGATGAACAACATTTATTAAGATCAAAATAGAGATTTATTTAATAAAAATATCTCTTTTGAGTATTTTTTGATATTTGAGATAGAATTAACAAAAATAAGAAATAGAAATAGCAATTCTCTATATATATAAAAATTAAATTATCTTACATTTTTAAGACTATATTCTAATCTAATAATTGAATTACAACAATTCCATGCAGTAGACCATCTTGTTTTTACTAAAGTTTTTAATCCTCCACCTTTTACAAAAGAATTAATAATATCTTTCTGAAGGGCTGCACCTATATAATAAGAAGTTTTAAAAAATGTTATTATAGTTTAATATTTTTTAAAAATAGATTTAGCAAAATCTAATTTAATAATATAAGAAGTTATAAGATTTATATGATGTGCTATACATCTTATAGATAAAATATAAGGATATTTAGTAAAAATTATTTGTTTTGCTAACTGCATAGCTGACTTTGCATCTGAAACAATAGCTGCAAATTTTTGAGACCCAATTGAAGTTAAAACTTTTTCAATTTCAGAAGTATTAAAAGAACCTATATGAGATTTACTTGATTCATTAACTAAAGCATGAATATATTGTTTTCTACTAGGTGTAATAATTACAAAAGCATAAATAGATTTTTCTGAAGAACTATACCACCCATCTACAGCTAATAAAAATAAATTATATTAATATAATTAAAATTATAAATAAATTTAGATAATATTTTTAGTAAAATTTTTAAATTTAAACAAACTATAATTATATAATTTTAAGTTTAAATTTTAATATTAAATTTATAATCTAAATTTAAAATTAAAAATTTTACTAAAGATATTATTTATTTTATATTTAATCTTATAAATAATGAATTTAAATATATTATTACATACCTAATGTTAAATTATTTTTATTTTCAAGTTCTTTATTAATTTTAATTAAAACAGAAGAAATTTCTTAATTTAAAATAGTTGATAAAAGTATTTTCTTTTAGGAGAAACATAACCAAGGCAAAGATATTGAATAAAATCTATAAAATATGGATGATTAATGGTATAAAATAGAATACAACAATATATAAAAAATTTAATTAATGCTTGATCAATTCTATCTCTTTTACTTTTTTCAATTTTTGTTAGTGATTTATAAAAATTTGTTATTAATTTTCCAGAACTACTATCTTTTTTTTTTACTTTTTTAGCAAAATTTTCAGTAGCTAATATTTCTAAATATTTCATTTTGATATCTTGTGATATCGAATTACAATATAATACTAAATGAGCTTTTAAATCATCAGGTCTTTCTCAATTTCATTTTTTAGTACAATAATTACATGTTGCTGAATAATGTCTGTCTCTCACTGGTTCTTTACTAAAATGATCCCAAACATTAGTTTCTTTATAGCCTCTTTTAGTTTTTTTAGAAGTGTTTTTAGATATAGTATTAGATATAATTAAATTTTAACACAGTTTTAATATTTTATATTTTACAGATTATATTTTTTAAATAAGTTTAATAAATTTATTTAAAAAAAAACTTCAGGCTTTTGAGTTTATAACTAAACAAACTTAGCCTCAAAAATTAATAATTATTATATTTTATTTAATATTTTTTTGAGGCTAAGTTTTAAATTATA
>CAJVPU010002460.1:0-10590 GCA_910591775.1 Dentiscutata heterogama | reverse complement strand
CATGCCATTTTGCGTTTTAAAAAAAAAAAAAAAAAAAAAAAAAAAAAACAAGAATATAGAAAAAGAATAGAAAAAGAAAATAGCAAAGGGGAAAGTATCCACCCAAGGCCAAATAGTCAAAGGCAACTGAGCAAGCTAAAGCTGCTACAAAGCTACCAAGAAAAGTCAGTTTACTTGAAAAGGATAACTGGCAGTTATCCCGAAAGTATCTACACTGATAAAGTTGAGCTCAAGTCTGAAAAGTATATATACCTTAGAATAAGCAAGAGAAAAGGCAAGCAAGACAAGAAGAAATTTGCAAGAAAAGAAAAGAAAAGAAAAGAGTATTAGATAAAAAAAATTTTTAATATAAAGGAATAATTAAAAGGAATGATACCAAGGAATAAAGAATTGTATGTGTAGAAATTAGAAAATGAAACACATAGAAAACACGAATATAAATAGAATTTGAACAATAAGATAATTTTTCCTATCTTAGAAAAATTATTACATGGCATGAACAAAGAAAATCATAATAATAATGATGTGATTTACAAATTTAAAAAAACACAAAACAAATTAGAGCATAGAAGCTAAATTTAGATAAACAAAAAGAGAAGTTTAGTGGACCTCACAAATTTTAAGAGAGGAAAAGACAAAGAAATATTAAAAATAGATTAGGCCAAGAAATTTTGCCAAGTTTTGCCAAGCTATAGCTGAAACAAATGCAAAACATGTGGGAAATACAAAACAAAACACATGTAAACAGATTGTAGCATGTGGGAAACATGAAAAACAAGCATGGATTAAATGAAATAAAAAAGACATTTCAACTCAATAGTATGAACAACCACTTTAACAGATATTTAAAGTCTGGAAATTCACCTTTCTAGCTCCAATCCAAACTATTTTTATATTAATACTATAAACAATCTAATAATTATCTCTTCAAAGTCTAAGTTGAAATGGCTACTCTACCAACTTGAATAAACCCCCAGATCTACCAAAAAGTGTGTAAATTACAACAACTCTGTACTAGGTTACAATATATAGAGACTATTATTGTCAATCCAGACAATACAACAATTATACAGGATACAAATCACACATGCAGTATCTCTGCAGATTTCAACAACCAAATTACTTCTTTTGATAATCCAATTGAGATTATAAAGGCAGATCTTATATCTTGTGGAAATAACTAAATATTCCCAGTATCTGTATCTACAGAACCTAATCCAAACAAGTGCTTTCACAAATACAAGGAAGCCACAGATTAAAAAAACTATAACCAGATTCATATACTGGCTTATACCTTTTACATGGAAGCATTATTGTGATATTATAAAGATAGCATCAATACTACAATTGGAAGGACCCAGTTCAAGACTTACAAACAAGTATTTTACTTATTTCAAAAGTGAGGGTATAACCATATTTATCGAACAAGTTGTATTAAAGTTAAAGATTTTAATGATATTAATATATAGGACTTTGATACTCTTATAAAATTTTGTGATAGTCTAAGTTTGGATTTTACAGAGTAAAATCTTAAGAGAAGGAAAATGTTACAAAGTAGGTTGTAATACAAAGTAATACTAGTGTAGTATAGTATAGGAAATATTCTATTATTGTATTATTTGTTATATTATTATATTATTAGTATTAGATTATTAGTTATAGTCAATTATACTTAAAATAGAGAAGATTCTATTGGGTAATAGAATAGAGCACAGTAATATTGTGGTTAAGTAAAATAGTATATGATACAGAGTGCCTCTGGGTGCCTCTATATAAAGTGCCTCTGAGTGCCCCTACACAAAGTGCCTCTGAGTGCCTCTATACAAAGTGTCTCTGAGTGTCTCTACACAAAATGCCTCCAAGTGCCTCTATACAAAATACCTCTGAGTGCCTTTATACAAAGTACTTCCAAGTGCCCCTGCCTCTACACAGAGTACCTCTAAGTGCCTTTGCACAAGTGCCTCTGAGTACCTCTGCATAGTTAAGCAATTATACCATTACACTTCTATTTGTGGAAAAGTTATAAAAGGGAGCCTTTGCCCCTTCTATCCAAGTTAGAGTTTTCTACTCTCTCATAGAAATTAGCCCTACCTCCTTACACTTCTTTACTTGTAAAGTGTGATATTTCTTCTCTAGAATAATTCTTACAGGCAAGGTTATCACCATGAATTGTCATTAATAAATATTATCTATATACTGTTATCATCTCAAACCATTTGCCTCCTGCTATGAAGTTAAAGTATATATTTCATATCTATCCTGTGTATATTCATAAAGTTTATCACTACACCAGGTAACCTTGTTACTTTGCTATATTTATACTAAGAAGGCTATAGCATTGTAATAATATATTAATAGCTTAGGTATAATTATTTATATTAAACTTTAATAACTTTAAAATAAGCTTTAATTTATTAACCTTTTAATTAATATTCCTAACAAATATACTACTATTTTTAAAATTATATAGTTTTATTATTTCTTAATATTTTTATTTACTTTAATTTATATCTCTTGGTTTAAACTATCTTTAGCAGTAATTATTTTTTAAATATTTTTTATAGTATCTAAATATTATATATTTATACAACAACTTTATTATAAAAATATTCTTTTTTTTAAATAGCTATACTTTGCTATCAACAAAATACTACTTAACTAGTTTATTTATTTTATAAATTACAATATATTTTTTTTAAAAAAAGTTTTTATAGTTTTTTTTACTTAAAAAATTAGATTCTATTTTATTATATTTTTTTTACTATATAATTATATTTTTTTTTAGAATTTTGCTATTTATCACCACTGGTGATCATCACTGGTGTTGCTATATCTCAAAAATGTACTAAGTAAACAGGATCGGGTACTCTAAGTAAAAATGTTCAGAACCCCCAAAAACCTCACAAAAACTAAAATCGGGACTTTATATTAGCTCTATATTATATTATATAAAAAAAAATAATTCTCTAATTTCTAACCTTAACCCTAACAAATCTTAGGACTGGTGATGATCACCACCGGTGATATGTAGTAATTTTCTTTTTTTTAATAATACTATTCAAAATTAATTAATTAGTTTTTATAACCAAACTAGATTAAAATTTAAAAACTTCTTAAAAAAATTTTTTATATGTTTTAATAACTAGATAAGTTTAAAAAAATTTTTTTATATAAATTTTATAAATTTTATATATATAATTTTTTTAAAAAAAGTTAGCTAGCTGGGTCTATTTTAAAATTTCATATTATAAAAGCCAAGTAATTAAGTTTATATAACTTTATTTTAATGGATTGGATTTACCCATACTACTGGTAATACACTGTACTACATTGTAACAATTTTAACCTTACTTTTCTTCTTATCAATAAAAGCTAATGTGCTCAAATTTAATAGGCTACATACTTGGGTTAGGGGCATTCTACAATTATTATTATAGGTTCGTCAGAGTCATATTTGAGTTAAAATTAAAGCAAGATTTAGGATCATGTAGCTGCAAATGTTAAATGTAGATCAGTATATAAAAAATTTTGTACTATCTGCTATCACATAAATGAGGCAGTGCTACACTAATTTGTAACTATGACATTATTTTCTGATATATAAGCAATATCAGAATCAAATAAAATAAAAAAATCACTTGATAAAATAGATCGCATTTACATTGAGTTTTTCTATATATATAAAATACTAGAGAAAAAAAAATAAATGCAAGTAGTTAGTGCCATAAAATGAATAAAAAATATACTTATCTAAGTGCCAAAAAGGCATAGATACTTTAACGAACAATTTAAACAATTTAATCTTTAATATGTGAGGAAAAAAAAAATAAAATAAAAAAATAGCTCCAATTTTACCAAATATTAAAGAAAGCTCCAAGGTTTCAGTGCTAGGCTTTGTGGTAGGCAAATCTATTGCTTATTTACTATTAAAAAGTATGTGGAAAACTATGCGACTATCTGCAACAGTTTTGTGACCTGCCTCTGGTGTTAATCATTAGATAGTTAGTATTAATCAGCAGCCAGAAACTGAAATCAATATTTCAGTAGCCCGAATAAAGTTTGTATCAAATGGTGATGTAAATGAACATTCAGATAATGATAGTTATAGGACTGAAGAGTCTGAGGAGTCTGTTAGTGAATATGAAGTGGACATTTCAAGTAAAAGTAATTGTAGTAGCCAAAGTGATGAAGAAAAAGTAGCGACTGTTAGTAATAGAAATAATATGGGGTGGACTGCTGCAGTGGTTATTGTTGATTCACGTCAAATTTATCATTCTTATTCTAGTAATCCAGTTGTAAAAATTACTGATATAAAGCATGCATCACCTAGACAATTTTTGAAGTGATTTTTGCCTGTTGAAATTAAATATCATTTGCTAGGAATCTAAATATTTTTTTAATTTCTTGTTTAGAAAGGTTATTGTTATTAATATATTCAGATACTTGTTTTAAGAATGTGAATATTTCTTGTAAGATAAATTCAATCATTTATTTTTCTTTTTCTTTTCTAAGAAAGTATTCATCGTCTGAGCTTAATTTAAGAGATAGGGTGTATCTTGTTGGACAATATAAGTTTCCAAGATTATGGAATATCTTGTTAAGACAATTGTTTATTTAGATTATATTATTGATAATTCATTCTTGATTTTCTTTTAATATTAAGTTTTCTTGTTGTAATTGTTTAATTATTTCTTATTGACTTTCCATTCACTTTTTATGAGTATATAAGTGAGAGGTTTTTTTAAAGTAGGTTGAATTTTCTTCTTCGAGGTAAGAGGGTATAGAATATTTGTTTGGACAAAGATCTGGTTTAGACTAATATATGTCGACTAAAGCAATGATTTAGTCTTTCAAATTCTTTGATTGCTTTTTTCTTAAATTCTTTAAGGTCTTTAATTTCTTTTTGTAATTGCTTAATTCAATTTTCTTGGTTTTCTATTCACTTATAAAGATTATAAATGTTTTTAATTAGAAATTAGAGGTTTTTCTAAAATGAGCTGAGGTACTGGTTTTTGATCCAATAGATGCTGAATATTTGGTTGGGCAAAAGTCAGGTTTGTACTAGTATAATTGGCCAAAACAATTGTTTACTCTATTGAATTCTTCAATTGTTTTTCTTTTAAATTCTTCGAGATCTTGAACTTTTTGTTTTAGATCAGTGATTTCTTTAACAATTACTTCAATAAGTTGGTTTTCCATTATAAAGTTTTGAATAGGTCAATTCTGCTTCTTTAAATATTATTTGAAGATAGCGATCTTCAGATTTACATATTATAATAATTTCTCTTTTGAGTAAAAGAGTTCGTTAAATGATATCTTCATAGAGCTTGATATCTTTTCTAATTTGTAGTTCTATATTTAGAATTATAAATGTTATATGTATAGATTATACTTATTCCTATTGCTTATCTTTGGTTACATATTCATTGTGTTATTATGCTATTGTTTATATTATTATTTTCTCATGACCATCCACCATATGGTCATATGATAATTATGTAATTGTTGTGCTATGCATCATCCTCACATAGTACAGTCACTTCCTATGTAGATATATGGGCGCTAATAGTTCACGGTCAGTTAGGGGTTACCAATTCCTTTTCTACTACTAGTCTTATTGACTTTGCTAGCAGACTTGCACACTTGTGCCCATGTGTGTTCCTTCAAACTATTAGTTTTGATTTATCTACATCTATATCCTATAGATAATATTAATGGAGTGTCTGTATACTGTTGTCTCCGACAAAGCATTCTTTAAAATATATTTTACAATAATATATATTAATATACTATGTGTTATTTGCTAAGTTATATGCTAATGGCTTTAATTTTCCATTTTTCGCTACTATATTATTTTTATAGTGCAAGGTAGGGGAGTTGCACTTTTTCTTATTTTTGTCATTATGCCCCTGCTATCACATAATGTAATCGTTCTCTTCCAGGATGGTTGGAGGTTATCCAGTGCTATCTATTATAGAATGCCTTGCTTAAATTATTGAATTATTTAATGTTGATTAAAAATAATATTAATAGTTGGAGTATTTGGGGTTGTTCTGGTTTTATAGAATTCTTCCCATAATATTTCTAACAAGTTAGTTATCCTTGTGTCAAGAACTGAATTACTTCTAGTTTTTTCTTTCTGGAAGATGTGCTTTGTTAATAGTTCTTCTACTTCTTTTTTTTCAAGTTCAGAATCTTGGAGAATTTCTTCCATTTCTTCATTTTCTATTTGAAGATTCCTTTGTATAATAGCGTTATACCATGCTTCATTGTTATTTTCTTTTTTCTGATATTCTCGATTTCTAAACTTATATTTTGTAAAAGCTAAAAATCTTTCGAAAGTATTAATTTCTTCTATTCCTTGATTTATCATTTCTCTTTTCAGTCTTATTTGGTCAATAACAAAGCTTCTGTTATTTGTCATTACTGTTTCTAATACTTCTCATAGATTCTGGTTTTCTTCCTTTAAGTATTTTGTTTTTTGTTCAAGATTATAGATTTTTTCGAATAATTCTTCTAATTGTTCTGAGAGTAATTCTAAAGAATCTTTCTCTTTTTCTTTTCCTTTTAGTTTAAAGGTAGTTGGTTCTTCGATTAAATCCATTTTGAACACTGAGGTGCTTTGTAAGCATTCTTCACAGAGCTCTAATTCTTTTTGTTCAGGTGTTTGGCACCATTAATTTTTACAATTTCCACACGTTTTATGTTGAAGTATTTCTATATGATAACAATATTCACAATATTGTTGGCCTTCTTTTTCATAGCTCGGAGTTTCTTTTGTAGTATTGAGTTGCATCCTCCTTTACAGTAGATTGGTTTTTCAATTTCACCTTTGTAGCTATGTTCATTTTATTGTCATACTCTATCATGAATATTCTTTAGTCTTTTTCGGCATCTTTCTATCATTGACTATCATTTTGATTTTTTAGTTTTTTCTTTTTTTGGTGTTCTTCTATTGGTAGGTATTTTGCAATTTCTGTTTCGAAATTGATTACTCTATTATGTTTATAAATATTTTCTAATAATTTTTCTAAAGCTTTCTCAATTGTTAATTCTTTTTTCAAATAAAAAAATATTCTAACTATCATAGAGAAGTTCATATTATATTGGTATTCCACATTTTGATGCAAATAGCAATAATGTTGTATTCTTGTTTCTGCTTCTGTGTTTGGGTTGTGTTCGGTATCCATATATGCCATCTATGCATACTTTTCTTTTATGTTATAGAAGAAGTACTGATCTTGGTTCTGCATTCAGTTGGTAAGTCTGGGTTTTTGGCAAACTTTGCATTGCACTAATGATCTTTCTCTTTGGAGTTGATTAAGTATTTGTTCTCTTTGTTCGTTTTGTGCTAGTAAACTTTTACTAAAGTTAAACCTACATTCTTTACAGTAAAGATATTCTTTAGAGGTTTTACTAATTATTTTTTCTAATTTACTTTTTTCAAAATATAGTTTGCATCTACAACAATGATAAGTATGTTTAAATTTGAATGATATTGAGGTCAGATCTCCTACTCCTAGTCCGTAATTTGTTGAGTTAATTATTTCTTTATAACATCTACATTAAACTGCTCTATTTTTGTCTTCTAATTTTTTCTTTGGACATTGTTTAAAAGTATGTCCTTTTTCATAACAATAGGTACAATTATTAGTTTGTTCCCATGGAGGTAGTAAAGGTATTTTTTGACACGAATTGTCTTTACATTCTATTTTTCTGCAGATTAGACATTGTGATAGTTTTTCTATTTTTCTTTCTTGACATTTTTTGTCTCTACAACTGTATTTCTTATGGGATGAACATGGTTTAATACAATTGGTTTGACTGTGACCTTGATCCCCACACTTTATACAAATATAGTATTTGCAATCTTTTCGAATGTGTTCTTTTCTTCTGCATTTGGCACAGATTAATTGAAGACAGGTTTGGTAAGTGTGTCCTGTGTTTTTACACATGGTGCAGTTATCAATTTGTTCCATGTCTGTTTGATTACGTCTTGTGCTTGTAACACTTGTATGTGATCCATTAAAGAGAGTATTTTCAACAGTTCTTGGGTACAGTATTTCTGAAGGTTGGTGGAGATATATTAATAATGTGTTTCTGTCAGTAACCATAGTTGAGTCATTTTCATAGGGAATGATTGGAGATATATCATTGTTGGTTCTAGGTGGGTCGCCACTACTTGAATTTTGATTAGTTTGAATGCTTTGGCTAGGGTTTTCCATTCTTAACCACTTATAAGTAATTGTTGAATTAATTTTTTTCCTATAAGGTTTGGGTCAATTTCTAAGAATGTTTTGATTTCTTTTCTTTGTTATTCAGTTGGTCCTAGATATTCTTTCCAGTACTTGAATATCTTAATTAGTTGATTAGTTAATTCTGAATATGAATTAGGTCTTTCTTCAAATTGATATTGTAAAATTTCTTCAATTTCTTTGAGTTGTTGCTCAAATTGTATTTGGTTTTGATAATCATTTCATGATTACTCATCAAAGTATTTTACCTTTAAATCTGATAGGTAATAATAGATCTCTTGGCAAGTGGTTACTTTACTGATTTCTTCTAGTAATGGTTGTACTGTGGTATTATTAGAATCTAATTGTAAGTAGATTTTTGCTTGTTTTATTCGATCTTGTAGATCTTTTAATTTTAAAGTTGTTACTTCAATTTGTCTTCTTAAATTTGCTGGTATTACTGCTTCTTCTCCGTTAGGAGTATAGGTTAGGACTTTTCTTTTCTTCTGTTTATGTTGATAAAAGTTTTGTTTTCAAGATATTCTTTGAATATATTAATAATTTCTTTATCCAAGTTTTTGTTTTGATTACTTCTTGAGTTCTTTGAAGGCTTTGTTGTTCTTCCATGAGCCTGGTCTTTTGGTGACTTATTTTCAGGATTCTTTTATACTTTCAGAGTTCTTAGTCATTGTCCCTGTTTTTGTTTACTTTTGTTTACACGTCATGTTTCCTTAAAAGTCTTATCAGTTGTTTCCAGTTTATCTCTGCTAACTAATTCTTTATCTTTAATTAATAATTCATTAAGTAGACATTGTAGCATTTTTTCCCACAGATTATCATTATTTTGGCATCTCCAATAAATTCTAAAAGATATAATTGTATCTTGTCTTTATGCCTATTTCTGGCAAGTATTCCTATCTTGATACCATTCCATGTTCCTTCAATGATATTAGTATGGATTCCTGTTTCTGGATCCACAAAATATTCTGAGTAATTCACGGTCATATGTTCAAAGTTAAGTTTGCTGTAAATGTTTTTGTATGATCTAAAACAATCTGAATATATTATTGATCCTTGTTTAATATTTTCTTTGATAAGCTATAATAAGATATTTTCAGTCTTATCTGGTATGACAGTTGCAAATATTTTGCAATCAGGTGTTCTTTCTACTCCTGCGAATATCTATGCTCTGATAACGGGTTTTCTGTGGTGGTATTTGTTTTTTCCTATTTTGGTTTCATTTATTTCTACAATGATATCTTTTCTGCCTATTTTTTGTTTATGTTCTTGTACATAGAAGCCTACTAAATTTCTAATATTACTTATATGGTAGCTGATTGTACTTGGGTCTTTTCTCAAGGTTATCGCAATTGATGTGCTTGGCATCTTTAATAGCCAATAATAGTATATTTCTAGTATTTCATTAACCCATATCTTATCTTTTGGAACCATGAATTTGTAAATATTGATTGCATTTTTTTGCAATTTCTTTTGCTACAAATAAATATCTTGTAGTTATCTTGTTTCATTAGATTTTCGCATTTTGGACAGTTTAAGTCTTGATTAATAATTTTGTTTGCTTGAAGATATCGGATACATTCAGATTCTTCTTCCAAAATTTTCTTGATTTCATATCTTGTCGGGATTCCTTTATTTTTCATTTTTTGTTTTCTTTTGTTTTATTTTCGAAGTATTTTTCTATTTAACTACTTGTTTTTAGTCCATTTTTTTTCAATGTTCATTTTAATCGCCTTTTTATACTTATTTTTCTTAGTATATCTTTATTTGGCAATTACTCTTTTTATTCAATTACTCTTGTTCTTTGTCTTTTTCTTTGATCGTTATAGCTTTTTCTTTTTAAATTGTTTCTGAATTGGATTTTCTTGAATATAACCATTTTATTATTCACACTTGACATAATGCTATTTTTGTTTCTTTTCTTTTGAGCAAGTTTCTTTATGAGAAGATTTATACTTCTGATTTAGAATATACTGATCCTTCTTCTGGTCAAAAGATTACTATTTTCCGCTCTGAACATGTTAAGCGTTTTATTGAAATTATTATTAATGATCATCTTGAATTTGAGTCTAACAAAGATATTAATGATTTAAGATAGTTTATCTTTTAGAATCCTTCTTTTAAGAATCATTCCTTTCAAGAAGTTATTAATCATTATGTCAATCTTGGTGAAGTGATTTCTTTTCACCAATTTCTTAACAACTATACTGTCATTTTTGATAATGATCCTCCTGCGGCTTATGTTCAAAATTCTAATGCTTATATGGGCAGCCGTCAATAGAAATCAAGCAAATCTATATTTGAAAAAAAATCAATGCCTTAAATTTCATAGCTCATA
>CAJVPU010002459.1:0-10590 GCA_910591775.1 Dentiscutata heterogama | reverse complement strand
ATATGTAAACTATATATTAGTAAATCAAATAAATAAATAAATTATCATATAACATACTAGGTGATATCACCCTAGGTAAAAATTAGTTAAAACCTTATTATAATTATAACTTTATTAATTTAATATTATATATTTTAGTAATATTATTAAACAAATTAAGTGTTCATAGTAGTGCAAAGCATAAAACAACTATAATTAATAAATATATATTTTTACTTTATTTATTTTTTTTTTTAAGTATTAAGGTGATCTCTATGGTC
The DNA here is from genome assembly GCA_910591775.1 of Dentiscutata heterogama. Classification (NCBI taxonomy): domain Eukaryota; kingdom Fungi; phylum Glomeromycota; class Glomeromycetes; order Diversisporales; family Gigasporaceae; genus Dentiscutata; species Dentiscutata heterogama. Next base: position 10,330 of record CAJVPU010002459.1, on the reverse strand, counting down.
AGGGTTTTTTATTAGATTATTAATTTTAGGTTATAATTACAATAAGAGTACATCAAGCCATATGTGTACTTTTGGTACCTAATTTAAATAGTCCACCTGGGTTCCACACTAGCTGTTATACCTGCAATCTAACTAGAAGATTACCTATTTAAGCTCTCTAGTTATTACTAATAAGAGTATAACTAGCTATACATACAACTTTTGGTTGCCTATTTAAGTAGTTTGCCTTAGGTTCTATACTAGCTATCGTACCTGCATCCCAACTATGGAGATACCCATTTAAACTCTCTGGTTACAACCACCATTTATTCCTAACCTAACCAAGATGTAACTTACTATTCATATATAGATTTTGCAATACCTATAAATTTTACACCCACCCTTAGAACTTACTAACCATTTTTGGCTAATCTATCTATGAGGTAAACCTAACAGAGTATTCTATATTTCACATATGTTTTTACTTGTATGTTCAGTAACTTCTTGCCTAACTAGTACTTGTTGTACTGCCATCACCAGGTTCATATCTTAAGCTATCCTTTAGGATACTGCCGTAACTTGATCTGTATCTTAAGCTACAACCTTTTTAATTAGTTTTCTATTACATACTCCTTGCCCTTGTAAGGTTCATACAACCCCAGTACCCACATTCAGATTTTTCTTCTTTCCTGAATTCTTTACTGGTCTTTTCTTTATTTCTAGCTAGCAATCAGAAGGGTTGGTCTACCTAGGCTTTATGTGCCTCATAGTCTCTCTTCTTTTGATACATGCTTCCAGAGCATATATCTTTTTTCTCTGGTTGGTGATCTAGCGGTTTGGCTGTTGTGTCTTCCTACTAAAAGACCTGGTCGCTCGGTTCTCTGATCTCAGTTTCTGGTTCCAAATTCAGACTTCTTGTAGCACTGTCAAAAGTTATACTATCTTCCAACTCAGGACTTGCTAAATGGGTTTTTAGTAATTCCGGTTTCCTAGATTTATTGTGCTAAAGCTCCTATTCGAGATGGTGTAACCAAGATTACAGATATCTGGATCCAACCAATAATCTTAACATTAACCAATACAGATCTAGTTTTTTCAAAATCATCATCTGTGGAATTTGAACTCTAAACCTGCTATCTGGGGTATGACAACTCCACCATTTTACTAAATTGCTACACTCTTATATTTTTACTTTATATTTTATTAATTATAATTATATCTTTATTAATTATTTAATATTTATTATAAGGTATGGTGATTTAGTAAAGTGATGGAGTTGTCACACCTCCAGATAGCAGGTCTAAAGTTTGAATCCCACAGATGACGTTTTCAAAAAATAGCCCTGTAATATGATTAACGCCTATTCAATGATCGGTAGAATCTAGAAATCTGTAATCTCGGTCACATCATCTAGAATAGGAGCCTTAGTGTAATAAATCTGAGATACCAGAAGAACCGAAAACTCATTTGGCAAGTTCTGAGTTGGGAGGTAGTATGATCTTCAACAGTACTACAGGAGGACCAAATTTGAAACTGGGGACTAAGATCGGAGAACCAAGTGACCAGGTCCTTAAGTAGGGGGATACACCAGCTGAACCACCAGGCTGTCAAAACTGGAGGAAAAGGACATGTGCTCTGGAAGCATGTACCAAGAGAAGGAAGACTATATAGATATCTAAAGTCTAGATAAACCAACTCTTCCGAGTTGCTGGCTAGAAGTAAGGGAAAGACTGATAAAGAATCCGGGAAAGAAAGAAAGTTCAAATATAGGTGCTGGGGTTGTGCAAACCCAAATACAAGAGCAAGGAGTACATAACAACTACTAAAATAGAAAGGTTGTGGTTTGAGATACGAATCAGGTTATAGCAGTATCCTAAAAGATAGCTTGAGACATAAACTCGGTAGTGACAACACAACAGATACTAGATTAGGAAGAAGTTACCAAACATTCAGGTAAATACATGTGTAGGACATGTACTGCTTTGCTAGATTTACCTTGAGGATAAAGTAGTCCTAGATAGGGTGTAAAATCTATAGGTGTTGCAAAATCTAGCATATGAATAGTAAGTTACACCTTGGTTAGATAAGAAATGACAGGCTGGTTGTGACCAGAGAGTTTAAATAGGTAATCCCCTAGTTGGGTTGCAGGTATGGTAGCTAGTGTGGAACCTTGGGCAAACTACTTAAATAGACAACCAAAAGTTGCAAGTATAGCTAGTTGTACTCTCACTTGTAAAAGCTAGAGAGCTTAAATAGATAATCTTCTAGTTAGATTGCAGATATGGCAGCTAGTGTTGAACTCAGGTAGACTACTTAAATAGACAACCAAAAGTTGTATGTGTGGCTAGTTGTACCCTTATTATAATTGTAAATGTTGTTAATTATCTAATAAAAAGCCCCCGGCTATAAAGATCACCTTAAAAAAAAAAAATAAAAAAAAATATTCATTATATATTTTAATAATATTGTTAAATGAGTTAAGTGTTTAAAGCAAAGCATCACGTAGTAGTGCAAAGCATAAAACAACTATAATTGATAGATATATATACTGTATAATAATATACAAATATAGATAAATCCTGGAATCCAGTGATTAGATTTTTGTGATTTTGGGCTTGTTAGAATCCTCTCTTAGAGAGGAGCATTTTGGTAGTTAAATTATCTGAATTGGTTCAATAAGCCAAAAGTGATTAAGTATTAAGTTTAAATACTTATTATAATAAATTTATGAAATTTAATTGGCTAATAGAGGTGTCAGGTGTAGGTGAGTAGGGGTAACCTCTTAGTAAAGATAAATCAGCTGATTTCTGGAAGCCCCCTTAGTAATTATATTGATAAGTGATTGTTGAATATTTTCAGTATTTTTGAAGCATAGAAGTATGTGGAGAGAATCTTCAGTTGAGAAGCATTTACAATGTTTGTTTGTTGTATATAGATTTGGGTAACGAATATTAAGATTTTGTATTGTTGGAAGATTATTTGTTAGAATTTTAATATAAAATGAGTATTCTTGAGAGTTATATTCTAGAGAGTTAAGTAGTTTAAAGGTTAGATTTCAGTTTATGTCTGAAGTATAGTTGTTAAAAAGTTTGAAAGTTGACCAGGATATAAGTTCTTGAATTGTAATAATATTTTTGATAAAAAAGCATGCTTTGAATGTAATAATATGATTGTTCCAAGAAAAGAGAGTAGGCAGATTAAAGTATGTATAAGAAAAGATTAAGAGAGGTTTGATAGAGCCTTGTTTAGTAAGCCAATCAACTCGATTATAAAGAAAGTTAGTTGAGTATGACTTTACTTTAATAAGATTAATAAGAATATTTTTAGTAAATTTAATAGAGTTAATAATAGAAATTATATTTCAGTTTTTGACTTGAATGAGTTTTGGGGAAGGGGAATTAAGTAGGTTTTTAATTGTTGTTAAACTATCCGTAAGAATAGTAACTATGAAGTTAATTAGAATGACAAGTAGCAAAAGAATAATTGCTATAAGTTCAGAGTGAGAGGAGTTAGAAGAAAGAGTAATTGCTATATTAAACTTGATAGATAAATCATTTTCACAAATCTAGCCTATACTAGTTTGTATATTTGTAGATTGAAAATTTTGGATAAAAGCATCTGTGGCAAATTGAAGATTGTTTGAGTTTAAATCTAATATATTTTGGTGTATTTGAATAAGTTGGTTTTAATAATAAGTGGATTCAATAGTATAATATATTAAATGTATTTCTCAAGAAAGAATATTGATTTGTGGTTGACAGAGAAAGAGAATTAAAGGTGGTTTAAGGTTATTAGCAATATCGATAATAGCAAGAATTTTTTTGTAATTAATTTGCAATAAAGAATTGTTAAACTTGATTTGTTTATATGGAAGGTTTATAGACTTGGAGTTTGGTAATAGGTTAACAGATTCTATTAGATATGTTTGACCTTCAAGTGGTTCTACTAATTGATATTTTTTATAAATTGAGGTTTGTTGATATTTATTGTGATGTAAAAAAGTAATATCTTAATTATTGGGGAGTAGTTAAAAAGAGAAATTTGTATTTAATAAAGGAATTAGATTAGTTGTATTAATAAAACTATTTACTGAAGGTAGTTAAAGATATAGTCATGTAGTCTGGAGAGAGTTGGTTTGTGTTATTTGTAGAAGTTGAGTGAACTATTAAGGTTGACAACCTCTAGTTGCTTTGTTTGTATGAAAGTAAATATTATTCCAGAGAAGAAGAAATTTGTTGTTTGCTATTATAATTTGTTCTATAAATAAAATTTTGTTGTTTTTAAGACTATTAAGTGTGTGATTATTAGAAGTTAGAGAAAGTATATTATAAATTAAGTGTGTTTGTTCAGAAATAAAAGTGGGATAATTTGTAATTTAAGAGGGTAAAAATATTGTTATATTATTTCTTGCTAGTTGAGAAAGATGAAAGAGAAGAGTATAGTTTTGTGTTTTTCGAAAATTTGTAAAAAGTATTTCTTTAGTAAGTTTTGGAGACCAAATTTTTGATAACCAGAATTTGATTCGAAGAGTACTAATACTATTGAGAAGTAGAGAAATATTAAAGGTACGTTTAGTATTGGATATACTAACTTTTTGAATTATGTTGGTAAAAGTAGACAAGTTAAAAGTAAGTGGATTAGTAAGCAATATATTGTTAGTATTTTTAGCTAATAAGAGCATCTTTTTTGTTTGTATTAATAGTAGTCGGGAGAGTTTGGTTTGTATATTTTTTTGAATAGATATAATTTGAAGAAGATATTCTAAAGAAGGTTGGAGTATAAGGTTGAAAAGGGAGGATATTTGTGAGAGTAATAGTTTTTTATATCTGATAAAAAGAAAAAAGTTTTCTACTTTGTTGTATAGTATATTAAGTGTTGGCTTGCTTAACCCTTTACTATTATAGAAGATCTATTATATCTTCAGATTTTCTGAAAGAAATTATTTAATTGTTATAGAAGAATGTGTGATTTGATATTTTGGAGTTTTTGGGAAAGATATAAAGTAGATCAGATTTAGTTGGGTTAACTTCAATATTGTTAAGTTTGTATAAAGCAGAAGCATCATCGAGAATATTTTATAAGGTTTCTAGATATTCACAGTGCTACACTGTATCATCCATATATACTAATGGTAGAATTGTAACAGTGGTTGAAGGTATATTAGAAATTATTTCAAGTAGGGAGGAAGAAGAAATTTTTAGAAAATGCTCATTATATTTTTGAGATATATAAGTAAGAATAGGATCATAGTAAATTTTCTATAGCAAAGGAGAGTAAGTTTTTCTTTATTTAATGCCAAATTTGATTTGAACTAGTAATGTTAGACTATAAGCTATAATTACTTTAGCTAGTTGAGAGGTGTATAGTTCAGTTATTAAGTTGATTCCAGAAGCAGGGATGCTGATTCTGCAGCAAGCATCTTGTAGACATTTGATATTAATTTTATCAAAGGCTTTAAACATGTCTTGAAACAATATCTATTCTTCTTTATTATGGGAAATATAGTGTTCAATTGTGTTGTGTAGAATTTAAATTGGAGTATGTGTTGAAGAATTTTTGAAAGCTGCAAAGTTTAGGTTGGAAAGAAGGTTGTTTGATGAAATTATTTTGTTTAATTGGTTGGTAAAGATTTTTATAAAGATTTTTTTAACAGGTTCAATAATAGAAATGAGCCAGACTTGGTTAAGTGTGAAATCTTAGTTAGATTTTTTTAAAATAAAAAAAATATTTGAAGATTTCTATTCTGTTAAGATTTTTTGTAGTTGAAAACATTTGTCAATAAAGGATTTTGTGCTAAAGAACTTGCATATTTGACATGTTCATAGCAGATCTCTGAAGGGCTTGCTGGCTTTTGGTTTGAAAAATTTGAGATTACTTCAGACTATTCTTGATCTGTGATTGTTTCAAATAAATCATTATAGTTTGGTTCGAGTTCTGGATGTGGATAGTAAAGTTGGCTAAAGTTAGGAGGGATTGGGTATAGAGGTTTTTTCTAAAAAATAATCTAAAAAATAATTATGAATTTGGTTTAAAATTTTGTTATATTCTGTTAATAGGGAGTTATTAAGTAAGAAATGGTCGATATTAATGTTGTTGTATTTCTTGAGTATGTTTTTATAGAAGAGCTTAGGTGTTTCTTTAAAGATTTTATTATGATTTTTTATTTTTTGTTTAATTTTATTGTAAAGATTTTGTTGGTATTGATGGTTAAGAGAGGATTTGATATGTTGGAATTCATTTTTGATTTGGGTATGGGTTGGATGTTTGGTTTGTAGTAAGTTTTCAGAATATTGAGTTAGGTATTGGTCAAGTAGACTAGAGAAGTTAGAAGAGTAAAAGTGGTTTTTGAGAAATTGAATTTGTTTGTATCTGTAAAAAAGTGGTAGTTTCTTTGAAGGTAAGGAGTTTTGAATTTCTTTAATTGTTTTAATTTTTTTGAAAGAAATATGTTTATTAGCTACCTTGATTAGAGCTTTGTGTATCTGGTTCTATGTAAGATTGAGTTAATTTTGATTTAAGATTGAGTAAATTTTTGAGATAATATGTTGGAAGTTGTATAAGGTTTGAAAAGCATAATCATGGAGAATTTCTTTTAAGCAGTTCTTTCAAAGAAAGTATTTTCTTTTTCATTGTTTGAGTGGTTTGGCTTTGTTGAGAATAATTGCTATTTTAAGAGATATTATGTGATAGTCAAATTCTTGTAATGTATTTGAAAGAATATCTATATATTCAATGTTAGTAATAGATAAATTGGTTCAAATTTGGTCAATTCTATTTTGAATATTAGCTCATTTAAATGTGAAGTTTTGGGTATTAGAAAAAAAAAAAAGATAAATATCTTTGTATTATTAACTTTGAAGATATTTGATGAGTTGTGATTCTGGTATAGAGAATTTTTTAGAAAGAGAGCAGTTGAGTCTTGGATTTGGGATGCTGTTAAAATTACCTATAATTATTAGTTTATAGTTATAATTTTGGAAAAGGTTGATAATATATTCTTGAATGTCTTTGCGAAGTTGTTTCTTTTCTTGTATTGGGATATATATTTGTAGAAGGCATATTGCTAAATTTTTAAAGTAAAGGTCAAAACCAATAATATGGCCTTTATAATTATATGAGCAAGCAATATATTTTGCAATATTGCAATGGATGAAAATGCTGATGCCTGCTTGGTGTGGTGAGGAGTAAGAGCTTCAGAAACTGGTATAGTTTGATATTTGATTGTTAAAAAACTTTCTTTCTTTGACTAAGAGATGTGTTTTAAATAAACATAAAATTTTAAAAAAGTTGTTATTGAGAATTTCTGAAATTGAAAGTTTTTTGTTAAGTTGGATAAGACTATTGATGTTTAAAGAGGCAATTTTTATAGGAATTGAAGAATATTTTGGGGTAAAAAAAAAAGCTAGTATATAGTAGTTTGAGGATTAATCTAGAAAGAGTTCACAGGTTTGTAGAGATGGTATATTTGTAGATATTGGATAATTAGATTTAAGAAGAGTGTTTTGAAAATTAGAAAAGTTTTTAAAGAGAAGTAAAAGATAGTTAGATAGGAGGGAGGTTTCATATAATAAGTATATATGTGCTTCTTCTAAATTTTGATTAGTTTTTGTTTGAGTAGAAATTTTTATATATTGTTTAGAAAAGAATGCTAGATAGTTTAATTTAATAAATTGTGTAAAAGAAGCAATTATTTGAGATGAAAGTAGAAGTTGAAGTTGGTAGAAGGATAGAAATTTGTTAAAGCATATAGAGAGATCATAAAGATCAGGTGTAAGATTAGAGTTTGTAAAAGGCTGGTTGGCTGGATTTAAGAGAAGTAGTATTGTTTGTGGTTCATAGAAGGCTAATGATGTTGAAGATGAAGCTACATGAGGAGTGTCTTCTATAGTGGTCACTATATGTCTGGCTTGCATGGCTCTACAAGACTCAGAAGCCCTCAGGTTAAATGTTAAAAGACTATCATTATCTGGATCTTCCAGGTAAATAGGCTTTACCACCTGCCTACTTACATCATTTTCTATATTAACTGCATTAGTTGCATCTTTTAATATAGCAGTAGCTGTATTTATATTCTATAGAAGACAACTATATTATATAATAGTGTAGTATTGAGAAAGAGAAAATAAAAATAAAATAAAAAAATATATGAGAAGTGTATATATATATACAGTCTGACCTCTCTATAGTCACCTCCTATATAAGCACATTTTCTAAATACACGTATTTTTTTAAAAACAAACTACTATTTAGTATAATAGATTTGACCTCTATAACTATCACACTTCTCTACAATCACACATTTTTGTATCCCACGTGTGTGATTATAGAGAGGTTTGACTGTATATATATATATATATATAATATATAGAAAAAGTTATAGAGTTAGAAAATTGTAAGAGTGAAAAGAGTTAAATAATTATATTGTAAGCAACAAGAGTATATAGCTCTGCAGTACTAGATACTTGCTACTATATAAAAATATATGAGAAAGAGTTTGTAATAATAATTAAAGGAATTATAAAGAAAAAAAAGAAAATTTTTTTAGAAATAGTAAAATATGAATATTCATACTGTAGTTGGTAATGCTACCACAGTGCACTGTGTCTAACATGCTACTAGTAGGATTTGAACATATAGTCCTGCAGTGTCATACATCATAATTACTATACTATAGCCTATAAGGTTATGAAAATTATTTTTGTATATTTTTTGAATATTTAATTTGGGTATGATTACTAATCAAATTGATTGATTTGGCTATATGTTGATTTATCAGAGAATTTTGTGTTATACAATGTAAATTTATATTAAATTTAAGATTTGTTTAGATTTTTGTATAAGTTTTATGTAAAATGGGTCGATAAAGTTATTTTAAAAAGTATTTAAAAAAAGTTTCAAGCGAAGTTTGCTGCTACAAGAAGTAGACAGTTTGCTTCAGAATAAGGTTGTAGGTTTAATGCATGAAGAGAAAGTACTTTTGTTGCAAAGTGAAGTTGTAGATAGTGAAAGTAAAATTTTGAAAGAAAGGGCTAAAGATATTTATCCTTATGAATTTTTTGGAGTTAGATTTTTGAGAATACAATGGTATATATTTCTATTAATATATATAAATTAGTAATAAAATATATTTTTGAAATAATTAAGTTGAAAAAATATAGTTTATAAAGTGAAGAAGATACTGTAAGAAAAAAGTTAAAAGAAATAAATAATCATATACATAATTAGAAGTTAGAAAATGGTTGTGAAGATGAGCAAGTAGATCGTATTTTGAAGTATTTGTTTGATCAGAAAGTGAAGTATTCACAATGATTAGAAAGAATAAGAATATTGCATCGAGTAAAAAGTTTTAGTGAAATTGTTGGTAGTAAGGATATTGCAAAAAGTAGTTAGAATATAGATTTTATAATAATAGAAAGAAGTAGTATTTAAATACAAAAATAAGGAAAAGAAAGTTATATAGTTTGTTTTGTTTTGTATTAAGTTGGATTGATTATTATATATATTCGAATTTTAATAAAGTTTAAAGAAAGAAATAAAGTTAAAGTTGTAAACTAAAAAGGAAAAAGAAGAAAAGAAGTATATTATAATTTTATAAGCTACTTAAATAGGTAGATTGCTAATATGTTATAGATAATAGAGTAAATAAAAAGATATATATTTCAAGTAAAATAATATCGATTAAAATTTTGTAAAATTAAAAGAAAGAATTTTTAGATGAGTAATAAAAGAATAGTTAGAGGATTTGAAAGAATAAAAAGTATAATAAATTGTGTTTGTTAGGAAATTTATTAATGCCTATTTTCTCAGAAGGGTGGGATAATTTGGTATCTGAAAGAGAATGAAACTTTTACAAAAACATTCACCATATGTCCGGCTCTCACGGCTGTGCAAAAATCTAGAGTCTGCTCTGTGTATTGAGTCTGATTGTTATTACTTGATTCTTCCACATAAATAGGCTTTACCACCCACCTACTTACATCATTTTCTATACTAACTGCTATAGATGTATCTTTTAGTATAGTGGTGGCTACATTTATGTTATTTGTAGAAAACAAGTCTAGACAAAAAGGGAATTGGAGACAGAGGATATGATTATTTGATTTTTAAGAAAAAAGGAATCATCAAATTGTGAAGAGATAAATTGTTTGATAATAAATTGTTCAGCTTGTGGAAAGTAATTTTGGTTATATTTTTTTCTAAGTTTAGAAGTTGAGATTTTATAGACAAGATTAGAGATGGGCAAAATACAAAATTTTCATTTTAGCATGCACACACGCATGCATTTTTTGCATGCATGCATGCATGTTTTGACCAAAATTATGAGTTAATTTCTTAATGCTGGCCAGAGTTA
>CAJVPU010002458.1:0-10591 GCA_910591775.1 Dentiscutata heterogama | reverse complement strand
TCCCTTTTTGGTTAACAATACTAAATACTAAATAAAGCTAATAATAATATAAGATAATAACAATACGATAAAATAATGATTATACTAATATTTATACATTCAAGAAGCTAATACTAAAAATCTATTCTATAACAATGTGTAATATGTGATCGATTTGAAAATAGATTGAAGTCAGATTTTGGATCAGACTATATTTATTTTATACTATGAATTATATTAGTATAATATTCATTAATTTAAAAACTAAAGTGTAAACAATAAATGATGTAATAAGGTTAAATCAAATTTGAATTTGTAAGCAAAAGAAAAAATTAAAAACTAATAAATACTTTTTCTTCAAAACTAATACTTATTTGGTTATATCGTGAAGACCAAATAGATAGCCAAATCTCTAATTAAGTAAGTATATAATAATAAGCTAATATAAAACAATAAAGAAAAGAATATGCTAATAAGAAAAATTATTTAATATATATCATTGGCTTGAATGATTTCAAAGCAACCAAATAATCATGTGTAATATGTAATTAATTTGAAAATAGATTGAAGTCTTATTTTATGATATAAATTATTAGTAAAATATTCATTAATTTAAAAGCTAAAGTTTGATCAATAAATAATGTAATAAAGTTGAGTCAAATTTGAATTTGTAAGCAAATGAAAAAATTAAAAACTAATAAATACTTTTTCTTTAAAACTAATACTTATCTGGCTATGTTGTGAAAACCAAATAGATGACCAAATCTTTAATTAAGTATGTAGATAATAATAAACTAATATTGATACTATATGAATAGCATATAAATTTAAATAAGCATATATGAGTATATATATATATAATAATAGTCTGTTATTTGGTGCCTCATATAGAATCCTACTATTTTTTGATAACTTGGCCTTGGAGACCAATGTGAATTCAACTTATAATGATAAGACTCAAGCATAATTATGTTTGCTATTCCTAAAATTGGTTTATATATCAATTGCACTAATGTTATTTATTAATAGATTTTTCTTAGCTATTCATTCTTTGCATAATTTATCTTTACATATTATACTTGACTTATGTCAAAATAGTTTGAAGTTATATCTTTTTAGACACTTATTTTTACTTTTTTTTTTTTTATTTAAAGTTGTTTATTTTTATATAAGCTATCTTTAAACTTCTCAAAATTTATTTTCTATAACTTTAATAATAACTTTATATGATTCATCTTCAATAGCTTTGTATTATTTATCTAAAGTTAAAAGAAAAACTAAAAATGAAACATATTCAAAATATTCTGAAGGAAGATCACCAGATCTTGTTTAGGAGTATTTTGTTGCAACTTCATTAAAATCACTTAGCTATTTTTTTGCATTATGTAAATATTGCAATACTCAATTTAGATGTAGGCATCCAAATAAACTTGAGGTGTATCTTGCAAAAGAATGTGAAGGTGAAAGCCTTGATAATGAAATAAGAAGCAAATATCTTGAAATTGTGATTCAGAGACAATTATCAAAAGAAAAAACTAGTTTAAAGAATTAATCAAAAAAATATAAAATAAATATTAATAATTATTAGGAAAACAAAAATTAATTTTTGGCAAGTTCTAAGAAAGAAGCAATTGATTATATAATTATTAAAGCCTTTGCTATGTGTGAACTTCTGTTTTTTGTAATTGAGAATCCATAGTTTATTGATATACTTAAATCTTTATAATTTTCATATATACCACCTACTTGTGAATATCTTTCTAATACATTATTAAATGAAAAAGTAATTAAAATTAATTGGAAAACTGAGAATTACTTAAAAACTGCAGATAATTTGACTCTTGGTAATTAGCTTTAATATACTTATACAAGGCTTTAACTTATATAATTGTATTAAATTTATATTATTCTATTTAGGATTAGATAGTTGGACGAGTCTTCAGGATGCTTCAATTTATAATTTTTTACTAATGACCCCTAATTATAAGAAATTTTTATATACCCTTTGTAATTTGTCTTATATTAGTCATATAGCAGATTTATTCTTTAATGAGATTGAACAAAATTTAATTAAAGTTGAACTCAAAAAATTCATTGGAGTAATTTTGATAATGCCTCAGCTATTGCTACTACATATAGACAGATCAATCAAAAATATTCTTTTATTATCAATCTTTGTTGTATTGTTTATTTTGTTAATCTTATTAGTTATGATATTTTGAAATATAAATTACTAGCATATATTTTAAAATATTGCAATAAGATATATCATTTTTTTAAAACTAGTCATTTAGCTAGAAGTTATCTAAAATGATATAGATAAATTGAATATTAGTAGAGGTAGATTGAAACTTTTTATAGAAACTAGATAGATATCTGTATATGAAATAGTTAATTCTGTGTTTAGACTTAAACTTGTATTAGAAAAGGTAATTTTTAATTAATTATTGTAGCAAATTAAAATGAAATCAGATTAAAATGAAATTTTTCTATTTTTTTTTAAGAAAATTTAAAATTTTTTGGATAACATTTTTTAGGGTTAGGGTTAGTGTTAGAGTTAGGGTTTAGAGTTAGTTTTATTAATAAAAGAGTATAAATGTGTTTTATAAGCTTTAAAGATGAGCAAGAAAGGTTCTTAGTTTTATTTTAATCTGATTTCATTATGATCTGCCACAATTATTAATTGGCATAATTGATTTTATAATGCTACAAAGAGTAAATTTTTTTATTAAATAAGAATTGCTAGTCTTTTTTTTGCAGCACTTATTCTTACATAATATAGTTCTAATATTAATTATTTTAAATTATTTTAAGGTTTTAAATAAATATCTTAATGCTATTACCATGAATAATTTTAAAGTCTTAAGGATTTTTTCATGATATAGAAAAAATATCCAAAATTTTTGCTCCAATTAGAGCTACAATTTTGCAATTAAAAAAAGCAAATTGTACAATAGCAGATTGTTTTATTCAATTAGTTTGTTTAATTGTAACTATTTCTTATATACCAAAAAAAAAAGATATGATTGCCTTTCAAAATTAATATATAAAAATTGTTAACAATCATTGAAATGAACTTGAAGCAGAACCATATATTTTAGCATATATGCTATATCCTAAATACCAAGATATATATTATTTTATAATATTTTTAGTCTATTTATATTTTGTATATTTAATAATTAAATTTTTTTTTTTTATAGACACTGGTTTAAGAAAGAAAATATATATACAAATTACTCTTTATGCTGCATAGTTATGGCAGTTGATGGGATATAAAAATAAATTATCTGTACAAACTCTTATCACCCAAATTATTAAATTTAAAGAAAAAGAATTTTTGTACAAAGTTAGATATAATAGCCAAGTGATGACACCTTTTATATAGTGGAGCTTTATTAAAGATAAGTTTGATAACTTTAAAATTTTTACCAAAAAAATTTTTGTGATAACTTCATATAGCACATTATGTGAATGCATTTTTCTATTTTGGGTTGGTTTTATAGTAAAAAAAAACAATGATTGAGTTTAATAAATTTAGAATTACTTACTAAAATTCAATATTATAATTTACTTAATATGAATAAAGAGCTATTATATAATGTGAAAAATAAAATCAAAGATAAATTAGTAGCAATGATTTAAAGGTCTTATTTGTTTGAGGCATTCAAAAATGAAAATAATATAAGCGAAGACTATGAAGATAAAAATGATGGAGAATCAGATAATAATTTAGTAATTTCTAATTATCAAGTAGTAGTTCTTATTAATAATGTTGTAGATTTGCATTATCAAATATTTAATCAAGTAGGGGATTTGTATGTTTCTAATAAAGACAATATTAATTCCGATATCACTATAAATAAAGATTATGAATTTAATTTAAAAGAATTAGTTCAAGATCTTGAATAATATGTATGTAAAATCATGATATATATTATATATATATATTAAATACACAATTTAAAAATAAATAAATTATATATTATCTCTCTATAAAATTATAATTAAATAAATAAGATAAATATAGTCAGACCTCTATAAATACATACCCTTGGGACCGGCTTCAAGACATGCATTTAGAGAGGTTTGCAATTATAGAATAACCAATAGAAATCATCATAGTTATAGTTTACATGAAGTAATTATTAGCTAATGACATTCATCATATAATATCTATATCATACTATATATACACTTTTCATTTTATATTTTTTTTCATTTTACTATATTGTGAACTTTCACATTTCGTTTTACAATATTGTGAACTTCATTTTTCAGTTTACTATATTATGAACTTCTGGTTTTCAGATTACTTTATTACTTATTCAATTTCATATACTAATGTTTTTATTAAATTTTTATAAAGAAAACTTCCTTTATAATGAAGCCAAAATCCAACATAAGATCTAACATAACAAAAAACAAGATCTATTGTAAAGAAGACAAGATCTAACTCTAATTTAAATTCATTTATGTTTCAAGAAGCATATTTAATTATTAGATGCTTGTGAGAAAAGAAAAGTTAAATGGGTTTAGATGAATCTAAACTAGGCTCAAGAACATTTTAACAATATAAATTCGAACAATTTTATGAAAGATAGGTTTTTTTTCTCTTTTTTTTTCATTTTTATTTTTCATTTTTTTTCTTTTTTTTTTTTTTTTGCTCAGCACATAATAATCAGAATCGAAATTCTGGTTTATTTAGAGGTAGAAAAATAGCTTAAATAAGGTTTTAATTTCAATAACCTTACTATTATATACGAAAATATTTAATATACATACATTACAAGCTGGCTCAAGGAAAGCCTCTATACTTAATTGTTTGAACAAAGCATTCCAGAATTTTTTTACTGACTTATACAATTTTGACAAAGCAATAGCATGTTCTGTTTGGGCTACGTCATCAAGGTCCTGCTACATAAGATAAAATTCTATTCGATTAATAGCATCTAGTGCTTCTTTATGTGTGATTTGGAGAATTTCCACACTATTATCTTCTTCATCATTTTTAGCTGGTTTAGATGCCTGGTATATGGCTTGGTTCAAAATTTCCTGGTCGCTCATTATTCCAGTTATAATTTTTTTACCTGAAAAATTAATATTCTCCTCAAGGTCTATTATATTTTGGTAATTAAGCATTTCAATATTTTTATACAATTCTTTTATTAAATTATCATCATTATCTTCTTTATCATTATCTTCATCTTTATCTTTATCATTATCATTATTAATATCATTATTTTAAACCGGAAAAATTCTTGTATATCAAAAACAATTCTCTATAGTTTCTGAAGATATCTTTCTCTATGCTTTAACGATGAATTTTATAGCAGTAAGAATATTCATTTTATTGTTATCATTATTATTTCCAGATTCATATCGATCAAGTAACCATTTTATGAAGTAGCTTCAATAGTGATGCTTGAAGGACATGATGATACCACATCTATAGGTTGTATGCAAGATGTTGTATTGGGGGGAGGAATTTAATAGTTGTGTTACAAAGGTTTAAATTGCCAACAGAGTGATATCTTGTATTATTCATTAAAAGAATTACTTTGTGACTAGCCATTTTCAAGTTAAATTTTTTAAGCCATTTTTGAAACAACACACTTGTCATCTATGTATTCTGGCTCGCTTTATACATAACATGAAGACTGCAATGATTAATAGATTTAAAACAATGGAAATTAGATGACTTACCAATAACAAATGGTATTATTTTATTGGTTCCACTAGTATTGGTATAGAGTGCTACAGTTAACCACTCTTTATTCTTTTTTTTTCCTTTAAGACAAACCATTGCTAGCGTAGTGTCTGGCTCTAAACTAAAAAAAAGATAAAGCCATAAAAATTAATTAATTGAATTTCATAACCCAGCCAGGACAAATTTTAAAAACTTTAATAAAAAGCCAGTTGGTCTGGTCTATACTAGTAAAATTTAAAAAATTTAAAAATTGAATGGCATGATTCGAATACTACTCAAACTACTATTTAAACTATTATTCAACACTGTCATATAACTTCATAGACATGCATGTCCATAAAATCATATGATATTGTTGAATGGCAGTTTGGATAACAGTTTGAGTAGCATTTGAATTATGCCAATTTTTTAAATTTTACTAGTATTTCTTAGAAGTAGGGGTTGAACCCAGGTAGAAATTGTACTATATGATACATAATAATTTACCTGGATAACCTGGGTAATTTAATAATATCTGGGTAGAGATTTTCTCAACAGGTCCAACCTTTACTTAGAAGTCTCATGTTATGAAAACTGAGATATTAAATTTGTATAGCCTAATTGTTTATACCAATAAAACAATTCAGTCTTGTCCATGTTGTAAATGTTCTTCAAGTTATATTCTTTTAAAATCATTTTTAGTTGAGAAATAGTGATTTCAACAACTTCATCATCTACAGAGGCATCTTCTCCATGTTTTGTTATCTTTCTTAATCTGTTTCTTTTTTTAAACTTTTGTAGCCAACTATTTGAAAACTTGAAATCACCTTCAGGTATGTGTAATAATCCAGCAAAATTTTTGGCCTTTTTTATTATAATTTCATCAGACAATATTACTCTATCTTGGCTTTGTAAAATCTATTTGTACAATATATCTTCAAGTACTAGATAACTAACTATTTTCTGTCTTTTTGCTGAGAGATTTTTTCCAATTTCATCCTTGTTTTTTATTAAACAACTAATAGTACTTTGATGAACTTTAAGATACATTGTTTGTTTTACCCAATTAACAAGATCAGTTTGGCTAAGTTGAGGATATTTTTCTTTATGTTTGATTATAGCTTTTCTTTGTTCATTAGTAAAAGCAGTTTTAGTTTTTTTAGGTTCTTTGGAGGATATTCTGACTATTGTAATACACGTATAATACAGGTCTAAAGGGCAAGTTTAACTAATAAAATCTAGTGAATCGAGCGAGTTTTTCTTTCCGATTTTATAGTTCAGCTGACTACTTATCTAATCTCTTTTAAATTTATCAATAGATTATTTACAACAATATGATAAGGCTATTATATTATTATGTGATATACAAAAATATTTAGAGCAAAGGCTTTTTTTGTAACTTGTATATTAAATAACATTGCAGCTAAAGCTAGAAATTGTTGAAACTAGAAATTAGGAACCTCTTTTTAAAATATTACCCTTACCAAAATTCATTTATACTCTTATTATAAACTCATAACTATAAACTTAACCCTACTATAAAGAAAAAAAAAAATGCACCTGAATTTTTTAAAAAAGCACAGTTTCTAGCTTTAGTCATGACAACCAATAATTTAGATAAGTTTTGTACTAGAATTATGTGAAGCATCAATTTGAAGATATATGTTAGTGATTTGAATCGGTTAGCTTATAATTGGTTAATTGACCCGAACTGAACAAATTTCAGTTAACCAATTAAGGAAATTCTTAATCAATTGACCCAATATATCAGGTTAAGAATTGGGTAATTGGTTGGCAGGATCAATGTATTATGAAAATGATACAAGGAAGGAGCAAAGACTCTGAAAAGAAAATAAATAAGTATAAAAGTAAGCAAGTTGAGACAAAAATTTGAGCAAATCTCCAAGAATTTTCGAAGATAACCAGAAAGTAGAGATAGTTAATCTCAACCAATTGGCAACCGGTTGAATAAAATAATTTGGTTCGGTTAACTAATTAAAAAAATTTTGCTCAGTTCAAATCACTAGTATATGTACATCACTTTTTATTATATATATATGTTTATCAATTCTAAAAGTACTGATTCATTGTAAAGAAATTTTAATTACGTAATTAAAATAAGTGATAGTGTATATATAAATGTATGTATATGCGTATATATATATATATATACACACTTATTGTGTATAAATTCAACTTATATTATTCTCAACATGTGGCCAAACTTTTTTAGAATTATTATTGTATTATGATTCTGTAAAGAGCTTTATTTAAAAATAATTAGTACATTGAATTGAAACAATATACTTTTATTTTTTTATTTTTTTTTTTAGTACAAGTTTTGTGCCAAATTTTTATTGTTAAGGATCGAAATTAATTAGTTCTAAATTTTGATTTTGATAAGAATATGATTCTGAACTCTAATAATAAAAATTTATATATTCATTATAATATTATAGTTATACATGGGTGCCTAAATTGCCCGTCTTAATAAAAATGTAATTATGGTATTTAGGCAGCTAAAATTAGTTTTATATAGTGCCGAAATTAATTTTTATATCTGCCAAAATTATTGCTAAAATTTTTTAAACTCTTTTTATTAAAATACATCATATAATATACTATATAGTAGTTATTTCAAAGGGTCTTATATAAAAATTTAGCAATACCAAAATGTTTGCCAAAAATATAATTTTTCAAAAATAATTTAGGCACCTATGTATAATTAGTGTACATTTTAATCATTTCAATGTTTCTAAATAAGCGTATTTACTATAGCTCTGAGTCTTAAAAGTAAGCTTTAGATAAATAGCAAGTGAATACGATAATAAAAATTAATGATGTAATAGTTATAATACATTCAATAATTTCATCTGAGTTTTTTTTTTTATTAATTAAAGTTTCAAAAGATTCCTTATATAATCTCATTTATGTTCATATTACTAATAGATGATAGTTATAAGTGAAACTGCTCTCTATATAAGTGCAACCTAAATAAATGCACAAACTCTCTAAATGAATTCTTAAATTCTGGACCAAATATATATTTGACCATCATAAAAGCATTTTTTTTGTTTTCTAAACATATATAGTTATCATCGTTGAAATCGCTAATTTTATCTTGATGAAATTTGATTGGTTACTATATGATGTTGTTATGTGATATGCATTTACAAAGGAATTAATAAATATATAGGCCAAAAAAATCATATGCATTTGCAGAATAAGGAATATGCATTTATTTATTAAGCCCATTAATAGGCCAAATAATTATTATGCATTTAGAGAGGTTATATATTTAAGGAGGTTGCATTTAGAAAGGTTCGACTATATATTTATAAACCACTATATAGAAGCATATAAGTAATCACATATATATACCATATATATCATATATATATATATTAATATAAAATCACCTATTTATTATCAGGGTTAACTGGACTATTTCTAATAAACTAAGTAACTAGTGTGGTTAATTAATCCAGTTGTTAGCATAAATGGCCAAACTATACTAAATTACTAAAGCTAATTCGTCTACTTTAATGATTAATAATTTATTATCAACCTGGTTTTTAGCAAATATATATATTATCATTTTTTTAATTACTTTGCTAACAACTTCTTCTAACTTAGTTAATAATAATTAAGATAAGCTATTTATTCTAATTTATTGCTTGAAAACTTAAATTATTAATTTCTTTTTATTATATAATTGGTATTATATTTCAAAGTAAATTAGGAGTATAAACTACTTCATGCTGACATGGTTTGTATGCTAACTATTCTAAATTATTAGCTCATTTTGCTTATTTCAAAATCTATGGCTATAATTACTTTGTCAGTAAAATAAAATTCTATAAGTTGTTATAATCTATAAAAAAACTTCACAGGTTGAATTAATGAATATTGGGTGCATATCAGAAGACAAGTTTTCTGTTATATACCCAATAGTCTGCCATAAATCTGCTAAATACTTATAGCATAGTGGCAGAATATTGGTAAGATATCAGAAGATGGATCAATATCAATAACATAATAGCACAATATTAGAATACTCTAATATCCTACTCTTAATACTCTGGGTCTAAAAGTAAGATATTAAAATATTCTAATATTTTGCTTTTATGTTGCTGATATTAATCTATCTTCTAATATCTTACCAATATTCTGCCAATATACTGCTAATATTCAGCAGGTATTTGGCAGATTTATAGCAAACTATTGGATACAAACAGGAAACCTGTCTTCTGGTATGCACCCAATATTCATTGATTTAACCTATACTTATTCACAAATAGTGTGATCGCAAAAAAGTCTATTTTATATATAATTAATTCAAATTTATAGTTATTTATAAAATAAACTTATTTGTAAACTAATTGTCAAAATAAAGTGTTTTGAAATGATTGTTAGCAGGATCTAAACTAATATGTATAATAATTGCTAGCCATTTAAAGTATTATTCTTTATCTATTATAAACTATATATATAGAATTTAATTTGCTATAATTAGCGAAATAAATATTTAGTTTCTGGGATCTTAAACAATAAGAATTGATACAATAAATGGCTGATGAAATACTATTGTAGTTTAAGCCCTAATTGTTAGTAAATGATATAGATCCATCAAATATTTACTCCTATTTATGCAAATATGTAATAATGTTTAAATATATAGTTAACTATCTTTATAATTATGCTATTTGTTGTAAGCAAAATAGTGATTATAAAGAGGATGATTATATAGTACTTGCTTTTTATAAGATATCAGATAAGTTAAATAACCTCAATATCTAATAATATGTAATAGTATATACATAGTTTTATAAATATAAGCATTTTAGGGGTGTGGCGACTTAGTGAAGTGGTGGAGTTGTCGCACCCCCAGACGGCAGGTCTAGAGTTCGAATCCCATGGACG
>CAJVPU010002457.1:0-10593 GCA_910591775.1 Dentiscutata heterogama | reverse complement strand
CACCTCTATCACTAGAAATCGTATTTCAAGAGAAATACATGCTCTAAAATACAATGCATCAAACAACCTTTCTAAAACCTCTAAAATAATATATAAATATATAAGTTGTACATAGATTATTTATTATATTCCTAATAAAAGAGCGCAACCTGCGCCCCTGGTCTCATAACTTCAGGGTTAATTCAAAAAAAAAAACGTCTATTAATATTAAAGTAACAGTTGCGGCAAAATTTTTATAAAAATTTGAGCGAAGATATCTCAACAGTCACTAACCCAAGTTCAATGAATTTTTTTTTATTCTGTTTATTCGGATCTGTAGAATAAAAATAAAAAAAATTCATCGAATTTGGCTAGGCGGTTACTGAGTTATCTTCGCTCAAAGTTTTGAAAACATTAAAACATCTATCAAAATAGCCGCGGCAGGAATTTTATAAAACTTTGAGCTCGGCAACCACTCATCAAAATTCTATAAAGCTTTTTTTATTTTGTTTCTGTAGTTCTGTAGAATTAAAATAAAAAAAAGTTGCTGAGATACCTTGCTCAAAGCTTTGAAAATATAAAAATGTCTATTAAAGCAAGCAACAACTGCGGCAAAATTTTATAAAACCTTGAGCGAAGATATCTCAACAACCACCAATCCAAATTTGATTGATTTTTTTTATTCTGTTTCTACAGATCTGTAGAATAAAATAAAAAAAAATTCATCGAATTTGGCTAGGTGGTTACTGAATTATCTTCGCTCAAAGTTTTAAAAACATCAAAACGTCTATCAATATAGCTGCAGCCAAATTTTTATAAAACTTTGAACGAAGATATCTCGACAACCACCCATTGCTCAAAGTTTTAAAACATTAAAACATCTATCAAAATAATATCCGTAGTAAACTTTTTATGACACTTTGAGTGAAGATATCTTGGCAACCACCCATCCAAATTCGATGAATTTTTTTCTAATCCTGATATCTTTGTTCAAAATTTTGAAGAAATTTAAATTTTATAGGAATATAATGCATCAAGAATGCCACATCAATTTAGGGTGCATTGTAGATCTATCAAAAAATGTAACTGCAGATTTATATATAAGTAGTAATACCAAGAGTGAAAAAGTTGTTAATATGGTTTAAGAAGTTACTAATATAGTGTTGAAGTTGAATATCCCAAATGTTGTAAATATTATAGAAGTTGTGATTAAGAAGAGTACTGTTAGGAGTAGAGCAAGAAAGATATATTTTGTGCTTAGCTATAGTAAGGTATTTCCCAAGAATCTTGTTGTATATAGATAGAGAAATTATAATATTGTAAAGTTGATATTTAATGGTTAGGATAATAATAGTATTAATAATATAAGTTATTTATCTGTTAGTTATATTTTTGATACTAGCAATATTAGCAAGTTAAATAGCTTCATTTTAAATAAGTTTAATTTGTAAGGTTTGTTTGTTGTTAAGAGTAAACTAGCAACCAAGAATTTAAAAGGTTGCTGAGGTAGAATAGAATGAAGAGTAAAGTTAAAAAATGTGATATTAGCAGAGCTTTGTTTAGTAAAAAATACAGATTTATTAGGATTAACTTGAATATTAGATATTAAATAGAAGAAGGAAGTGATATTAGTAATTTCTTTTAGTTGTGATTTGGATTGAGCAATTTATAAAGTGTTATTCATATAAGCAAAAATGGATATAGAGGTGCTAAGGTGATTGAAAAAAGAGTTAATAAGGCTAGTTTGCCAAGAAGTAGAAAGTGTATAACTTGAGAAATATGAGAAATAAAAAGATTATAGTAGATTCTTTAAAAGTAGGGTTAAGAGTTAGTTTTTCATTCAAAGAAGTTATTTTCTTATTCAAGCTTGAGATCTTGTTTTCTGTAGCTCTTGGTTTTCTAAAGGCTCTGATAATCGATTGTATACGAATCTTGCAAAAGTCCCAATCCTCAGAGTTTTTTGTTACCGATATTTCTTCTAAAATTTCTTTTTCTAGCATTTTATTTTTAAAGCAGCTTGCATCAAATCTCCAAAGAGCAGAAGCTTTGTTTTTAGATTTGAGGCCCAAGGTGCATTCTACAAGGAGGTGATCTGAGTTTCCAAATCTTGTAACAGTTTGAGAAATCAAGTGGGCATTGTTCTCATCTATGAAGATATAATCCAAGTGGGTTGCCATAACCTGGTTACCTTGAGTTCTTTGAAAATAGGTATGAAAGGGCTTCGTAGCAGCTAGGCTAGAGGAGTCTAGAAAGTTCTTAGTGAGTTCTTGTAGAAGTAGTCTTGATGAGTCTTGTTGAGGGGTAGCTTGACTGATTCTGTCCCTTTTTGGATATAAGTTGGTGTTGAAATCACCTGCGATAATATTAATAGCATTTTCATTAATTTGCGGAGACCATTGGTTAAAAAAAAGTTTTTTGTCTTCTTGATTAGGAGGAGCATAGATGTTAGATATTTGGAAAGAAAGATTTTTATAGCTAAAGTTGGTAGATAAAACTCTATTATTTAGATCTGTCTTGGTGTTCTTGAAACAGATATCCCTGTTGCCCGCAAGGATAGCTGTTCTATTAGTCCAAATTGAGTCATATATCCATTGGTTCTTTAAAAAGTTTTGAGTATTGGAGTTGTCTAGATTTGTTTCTTGTAACATAATTAAGTCGAGTTTATAAGATTTAAGTAAAGTCAAAGTGTTTTTTTGCTTAAGTTGGTTGTTCAACCCTTTTACGTTAAGGGTTGCAATTTTTAAGTAGTGTTTGTTGCTCATGAGCTATATAAAGTAGTGCGGGCATTAGATCTAGAAGCTGTATGCCCCATTTTGGGTTTTCTTGTATGGGGCTGGTCTGTTTGCATCAGGATTCTGGTTTGCTAAAGCTTTTCGACCTTTCTTTTTTCTGCGTACTGTTGTGAAAGGTTCCTCCTCTATGTTATCTGTTCGGGGCTGAGTGGTTGTATTATTGTCGATAAGCACTACTGGGGAGTTAGAGGGAAGGAGTTCTTCTCTTGATGTAGTTGCAGCGGGAGATGGGGTGTCTGGTGCTGAATCTGTTCCATCATTATTTTCATAAGAGTTTATATTAGTGGTTTTCTGGGCTTCTTCAGACAACCAGGGATTTTCAGTAATTTCATTATCAACTGTGACAGAATTAGAGGAGGAGGTAGAAGTCATCTGAGGGACCAAAGAATTTCCATCCTCGTTGCAGGTATCCGAGTCTGAGAGGGTACGTCTGGCTTGTTAGCTGCTAAAGGCTGATTTAATTTTTGTCTTCTATTAGTGACATATGCCTTGTATTCCCATTGAAGCTCAAGAGCTTCTTTGAATTGGTCATAATCTTTTTTGATATGCCCTTCTTTATCACAAAAATAACATATTTTTGGGGCTGATCGCCATTCTGTAGTAACTTTGTTGTCAAGAAGAATATAGAAGCGGGAAATTCTTTTTTCTAAATCTGAGTTATCTGTAGTTTCGAAGGAGACTATCTACTGATCAGTTAAGTATGGAGTATCCTCGATTAGCAGAGGCCTAATAGAGGCAATTTTGCCTACGTCACCAAAAGTGGCTTGAATTTCGCGTGAAATCTCTTCCTTGTTTTCTAGTAGAACATTTCTAATTTTGACAGACAGGAAAAATCTTCTTGCATCAGTTGGGATATACTCATAGTATACTTTGTTAAAAATTTCTACACCCCTGGTGGTGTAGAGCTTGAGTTTTTCTTTACTTACAAATACTAGTTCTAAGTGTGTGCGCACACCCCTGTGAATATGAGGCTTAGCTGCTAAAATATCACCCCCTGCGGTCTCAAAGAGAGAGACCATAATTTCGTTTAGGGAACTGTCAAGATTTCCTATATCAATGATAAGGGCATTATCATTTTTAGATCGTATGTCTCTTCTTGGAGAGAAGGATGAGAAAGTTGATTGGCCTCTTTTGACCCTTGCAAAGAGACTAGACCAGGGTTTTGGAGAGGGTTTGTTGCTGCCGTTTGTGGTAACGGTCTTAGATGCTGGAAGGTATGTGTCATGTATTTTCGTGTTTATTGTTTCCGTTGTTGTGTTTACCTGGTTTTCTTGCAATGTTGGACGTGTTTCAGGGCTGGACGCGTTTGTTTCATTATTTGTAAGCAGTTTTTCTTTGTTCATTCTTGTTTCGATTTCTTGAGAAACTTGCTCATCCCAGCTGGGTCTATCATTAATTGTAGAGCTTTGTTGTAACAAATTAGTTGCTGCAGCTTGGCTGTCCTCTGTAGTCATAGGTCCTTTGTTAACAAGTAGGCTGTTTGTTTTGTCTAATAGAGATTGTTGCTTCTCTAGAGGGGGCTTCAGTGTTTTAGTTTTCTTGTTTTTATTAGTTTCTGTGCTAAAAAGTTTCCATTTCTTGGGAACTAGGAGGGAAACCCCGTTCTGTTGCTGGTTTTGAGTTTAAAAGGCTCTTGTATAGAGTTTATTTTGTCTTTTCTATGTTCTCTCTATCCTAAACGTATATGGTCAAGAGAGAAAGTGTGACAATCTTTCTATATTTTTTAATAATATATTATAAAGAATAATTGTTGTCTTTATTCAATTCGAATCCAACTCTCCCTAACGATCCCTCATACCAACTTCTCCAAAAAGGCTAACCTATAAAAACTATATAGTTAATATGTTTAAATACTACAAAACTCCACTAGTAGCAACAGGAATCAGTGGCTATTCACTGTATATTGGCATAAGTGAAATAGATTTAAAAAGAGTCACTCTTAAAAGCGAAGTCACCCAGCAGAAGACTCTGGTGCTACCAAGCAAAGAAGTAGCAGACAGGTTCTAGAGCTTTGTTAAGTACTATAGAAGTCTTAGCAGAAGTAGTTACTTAGTTAGATGTAGTACTCTGTATAGCATAACTTACTATTCTCCTCAAGTTGGCTATTTCCTATCCTTCCTTCTGTTTCAAAGTTTTTTCGACAAAAAGTGGGCAATTTGGTTTGTTCTCTCCAATTGATCGACAGTGCTTACACAATCCAAATCGAGAAACCGGGAGTTACGTATTAATCTCTACATGTGTCCGAAATAAACAATATGTATACTGATTACATATGATACAGTAGTTATAGATAATGTAGAGATTTCAATACTTAGTATTATATAATTTTTTAGACTACCAAAGCCACTATACACTGCATATTTCTTTTTATATTTCTTTTATTTTTTCTTCTCCTTCTCTTTATTTTTATCTTCCACTAGAAGTATGTTAAAATTACCAATCTTTTTTTTGCTTTTCTCATCTTTGTCCATTTATAATGATTTTTTTTTTTATTTTACTATTACTTTAAAATGCTTTATATTTCAGATTGGCAGTGACAAATTAAAAATATAAATAATATCATAAAAATGCTTATAACTGAATACTTTAATAATGCATACTGTATAATAAAAATACAATTAATCTTAAAAAAGAACTTAATAAATTGTTTGAACTATTACAAGCTATTAAATTGAACTGATATCTTGTTTTATATGAAAAAACTATTAAATCTAATAGTTTTTTTTCAAATAGTTTTTAAATATAATAACTATAATTTTAAACAAATAACAAGAGTTAACAGGAAAACATTTTTGTATTTGAAAAACCTTATTTATGATAATCTAGTTTTTTTAAACAAATCATGATACTTGCAAAAACCAGTTTGGTAACAACTTGTGGTTATATTAGAAAGATTGAGTTGCAATAAAAATGGCACTTTTGTAAAAAGATTTGCTAGACAATAGTTTGAAAATTGGTACTATAGTTGAATATACCAAACAAGTAATTATAGCAATAAATTTAATTGAAAATAATTATATTTAGTAGCCAAATTCTACTGAAAGACAACAAATTAGTAAAAGAATAGAAATTTTATCTAAATTTCAAGGTTGTATTAGATTTTTGAATAGGACTAACATTGTACTTGGATATAAACCAACTAAAAATAGTGAAGCTTATTATAGTCAAAAAAAAAAAATATTTATTAACTATACAATTAATTTGTAATAATTTAAAATATATTTGATTTGCTAATTTCAGATGGCCAGAATCTGTTACAAATTCAACTGCATATAAGTCAATTTCACTTTTTTAAAACATTCAAGACTTTTTTAATGATAATGAATATTTGTTAGCTGATTGTAAGTATTAATTTATTTTAACAATGATTATTTCTTATAGGCAATTATTTGCAAGTATTTTTAAAAATACAATTTTTAATAAATTGCTTGCTAAAGAATAAATTAAAATTGAATATGTAAATAGAATTTGAAAAGGAAGATTTGGTTGTTTAAATAGTATAAGAACTCAAATTTTATTTGAAAAAAATTTAAAATTTGTTTTAAATATAATAAAGACAACAATTTTTTTTATTTTAAGCAGTTCTGCCTTTATTCATATGAACTGTTATATAATTTATATACAATTTGTACTAAATTCTTACAACCTATAGCTCATTTTGATAAAGACTCACTAGTGATAAAACCCAATATGACCTGCTATAACAACTATTAACCTCTTACAGGATCCTTAACTTGCTAAAGATTTCATATCAAAATGATACTTCTCTTGATTATTAGTAGGCTGTTGTATGCCTTGTCAGAACCACCTATCTTTCTTTAAAACTTTTCTCACCTAGGTTTAGGCAGAATAGTTTATCTTTTACATTTGTATAAGGGAAGAAAATAAATACTATATTTATAGAAGATTTGAAAAAAGAAAAAAACATATAGAAAAGCAAAAAAAAGATTGGTAATTCTAACATACTTTTAGTGGGAGATAAAAATAAAAGAGAAGAGGAAGGAAAAACAAAAGAAATATATAAAAAAAAAAGAAATGTGCAGTGTATAGTGGCTTCAGTAGCCTAAAAAATTATATGATACTAAGTATTGAAATCTCTATATTATCTATAACTACTATATCATATGTAATCAGTATATATATTGTTTATTTCGGACACGTGTAAAGATTAATACATGACTTTCGGTTTTTCGATTTGGATTGTATAAGCACTGTCGATCAATTGGAGAGGGCAACCCAAATTGCCCATTTTTTGTCGAAAAAACTTTAAAACAGAAGAAAGGATAGGAAATAACCAACTTGAGAAGGATAGTAAGAGTTATGCTATACAGAGTACTATATCTAACTAAGTAACTACTTCTGCCAAGACTTCTATAATACTTAACAAAGCTCCAGAGCCTGTCTGCTATTTCTTTGCTTGGTAGCACCAGAGTCTTTTGCCAGGTAACTTCACTTTTAAGGATGACTCTTTTCAAATCTATTTTACTTACACCAACATGCAGTGAATAGCTATTGTTCTCTGCTGCTACTAGTGGAGTTTTGTGGTGTTTAAACATATTAACTGTATAGTTTTTATAGATCAGCCTTTTTTGAGAAGTTGGTATAAGGATCATCGGGAAGAGTTGAGTAGAATAAAATAACTAATTATTTATTATATTTATATTATATTAATTATTATTATTATTTAGTTAGTTATTATTTTATATATCAATATTAGCTATATTAGTTATAAAAAGATTCTATTGGCTAGTTAGATAGAGTATAGTAGTACTGCAATTAGATAATATAAGATTACACCAACTAGTAATTTATGTAATATAAAATATAATACAAGTATTTCTAAGTACTTATATATATACTTTTAAACAGTATTGTCCATTTTTGATGTGTGAGTCAAATTTGGCAGACTGGATATTTTTGGATATTGTCTAATATCTAAGTATGAATTTTGTCTATATAAACATATTATTATTTAGATAATGTTCAAGTAATATATCTTGGATTCAAATACTCGGACTTAGACATTTTCAGATATGTCTGAGTTTGTAATATGAATTTCATTTCGATTTATTTATATACTATTGTTTTAATTAGCTATTGGATAGTAATCAACATATAGCCGATATGTTAATAATCAATATATAGCTAATATCAATATAAAGCTAATATGATAACAAAACAAATATCAAACAAATTTTTTTTTTTTTTTGATATTAAAGTTAGATCTTGCCCCATGACTTTATTATTATAATATGTACATATAAGGGTGAGTCAATAGAAAAGGGACAAATTATTTTTAGTAAACTTTTTTTAATTTTTAAATTAAAATATTTCAACAACTATTTAATCAAATTTGCCAAAAATTTTTTTATTTTAATTTTGAAATTATATAAAATTAAAATAAAAAAAAATTTATTAAATTTAATAAATAGTTGTTGAAATATTTAAGCTTAAAATCAAGAAAACTTTTACTTAGAAAAAATTTGTCCCTTTTCTACTAACTCACCTCTATATATATTATGTGATATATGCATATCTATTTTTACAAGTATAAGAATAACTCAAACAGGTTTTAACTACTATCTGCGACCTAAACCTACCAGAGTATTCCATGTCTCACATCATGTACAACCTGGATTTGGCTACTATATTTTAATTTATACTCATTACTACATCCTATATTTCCCGCTTCTCTTATACTTACTATATACAACTTCCAAAGTTGGTACTCCCTCAAGGGAAGGGCCTTGTAACCTCACAGTTACTCCCAAACTTGGTTAAACCAAGGCCATACTAATGCTACACCTAATTTCTTGTACCTGGCATAGCTCCAGTTTTTTAACATCATATATATATCATATACATTGCCAATTCTTGATAACAGGTACTCCCATGTGTTGGTTGAGATTTGTTATAATCGTAGAAGCTGCATCTCCACTTCTAGCAGTAGCTTATGTAAAACAGTTTTTTCAAATTGTTTCAGAATTTTCTCAGATATATTTGGTATTTCCATTGCTCCAATATTTTAGATTATGAGACATTAGAAGTATAGACCTAATCGAGACTTGCATACTGTAACACTTCCAAGTTAATGCTTGGTGTTCAAATTGCTGGCATTCCTCCTCTTGTTCATGTATTGCTACACTACTAGCCCAGTGCTTCTAGCCATTTCAGGTTTTTACACGTACCCCAAGTTTTAGCCAACTCTCTATAAGAATTTCAAATATTAAACAAATTAAAAACTTAACAAAATTTTATTTATTAAATTTTTCATAGCAACCCCAATTACCTACTGCTTAAACTATTGGCTACAATTATTATGCTATACTTTTGTTTTTTGCTAATCGAACATTGAAATTTCATGTTTTAGTAAAATATAAACTTTCAAAAAAAAACAATTAGTAAAAAGAAACCACAAAATACAAAAAACAAAACTAAAAGCTGATACTTATCTTATATATCAGTTCTAATTCTCATAGGACCAAATTTTCACTCCTGATTCTAATTTACCTTCCTGAAGTCAAGTACAAAACTACAAAAAAAAAAACTATTAGTAAAAAAAAAAAAACCACAAAATACAAAAAGACAAAACTAAAAGCTGATACTTATCTTATATACCAGTTTTAGTTTTTATAAGTTCAAAACTCCAATCCTAATTCCAATTTATCTTTCTAGAATTAAGTACAAGATTACAAAAAAAAAACTATTAATAAAAAGAAGAAGCCACAAAATACAAAAAAACAAAACTAGAAGCTAGTATTTATCTTATATACCAGTTCTAGTTCTTACAGGTTCAAAACTTCAATCCTGATTCCAATTTATTTTTCCAAAGTTAAGTACAAGACTACAAAAAAAAATTATTAGTAAACAAGACTACAAAAAAAAAAAACTATTAGTAAAAAAAAAAACTACAAAACATGAAAGAACAAAACTAGAAGCTAGTACTTATCTTATATACTAGTTCTAGTTCTCATGAGTTCAAATCTCCAATTCTGATTCAATTTATCTTTCTGGAGTCAAGTACAAAACTATAAAAAAAAAACTATTAGTAAAAAGAAAAAGCCACAAAACATGAAAAGACAAAACTAAAAGTTGGTACTTATCTTATATACCAGTTCTAGTTCTTACAGATCCAAATCTCTAATCCTAGTTTTAATTTATTTTTCTGAAATTAAGTACAAGACTACAAAAAAAAAAACTATTAGTAAAAAGAAGATACTACAAAATATAAAAAAACAAAACTAGAAGCTAGTACTTATCTTATATACCAATTCTAGTTCTCATAGGTTCAAATCTAAGACTGCAAAAATAAAGAAACCATTAGTAAAAAGAAGAAACTACAAAATACAAATAAACAAAACTAGAAGCTGGTATTTATCTTATATACCAATTCTAGTTCTCATGAGTCCAAATTTCCAATCCTAGTTCTAATTCATCTTCTTAATAAAGCTTAAGACTACAAAAATAAAGAAATCATTAGTAAAAAGAAGAAGCTATAAAATACAAAAAGACAAACAAGCTGGTAGTTATTTTATACTATATACTAGTTTTAGTTCTTTTGTATCCAATCTTCAATCCCAGTTTCAATTTATTTTACAAAAAAAAAGAAACTATTAGTAAAAAGAAGAAACCTAACAACAAGAAAAACAAAACAAGAAGTTGGTATTTATATACCAATTCTA
Organism: Dentiscutata heterogama; assembly: GCA_910591775.1. Classification (NCBI taxonomy): domain Eukaryota; kingdom Fungi; phylum Glomeromycota; class Glomeromycetes; order Diversisporales; family Gigasporaceae; genus Dentiscutata; species Dentiscutata heterogama. The sequence goes on along the minus strand of CAJVPU010002457.1, from coordinate 140 downwards.
GTTTTTTTAAATCCAAAGCTTCAATTTATTTTTTTTCTATGGTGCTGGAAGCCTATACTCAACAGTTACACAAAGTGTTTCAATTTTTTAAATGGCTATAACTTTTCTTCTAAGAGGTTTTAAAAAAATCTGACCAGTAA
>CAJVPU010002456.1:0-10595 GCA_910591775.1 Dentiscutata heterogama | reverse complement strand
GTACGTAGTCAATCCAAATCTTGCATATGAATGGTTCAAAAAACTCCTATGCATAATAAAAATTATGAAAACTGGAAATTTTCTCCCATAAGTAATAAAAATCGATATAATAAAAATCGATAATTATCAAGAAATAGATATACATAGAAAATTTGATGGTTATCATACCCATCGATAGAAATCAAAGTAGATAGAAATCGATAGTTATTATACTCATCGATAAAATCAATGTAGATAAAAGATAAGAATTCAACCAATTATAGTAATACTAGCAAGAACCTGCGCCGTGCACGGGGTAAGGGCTGTTAAAAGTCTAATCTTTTTAGTCCAGACTCCGTAAATAGGACTTTGATATGAAGTTGAGCTTAAGTTTTTCATCGTATAATACGCATTATTATATAGCCACGTTGTTACTGCCGTAGTAAATATTCATGAACTTAAATACTTAGATTAACACTGAATTTAACAAGATAAAATGAAATTAAGTGGTAAATATTTATGAATTTGGATATCTGATTTAATGCTCAAATTATTATACTTATGCACTTATTCATGTGTGCAAATAGTAATATTATGAATTTGAATAGCTTAATTCACAAATTATGAATAGTAAACAAAATTGGAATAATTTATTTGAATATTTATATTAATAAATCGTTTTTTATACTCATGCACTAAATTATCGCGAATAAAATACCAGGAACGGAGGAGTGATGAAATAACGAAGTGTATGGCTTATTCGAGAAAGAAATGGTCTACATTCCCAAAAACTAATCTCCGATTGGTCAACGTGATAATATCTGTTGCACCTTTATAGTTTTCACGTATCACATAGAATTATTACGGATAGATGCTTGCGTTATGTAATTCTATACTTCCATAGCGCCTATTACATTAAGTTTAGATATCTACGAAACTGAGAAAACAACATAATGAAAAAGATAACATAATTAATGAAGCATAAACGTTTTAAACTACTCAAAATCTGATGAACCTGACAAGGTTGTAGAACAAATCGCGATATCACTTTTCGAGCATCTTTTAAATCACAATTGTAGACCTTCATTCAAATTATCGATAAACAACCTTTCATATGCTTATACAATTGTCTCAATGGACATATACTTACTGATTCTACTGACCTAAAATTTACTTAACCTGCCTTGATTTTGCGATTTTTTCTTCGAGTTTACTCTCGCAAAAATCTTACATTTTTGCGATAGCATCAGAGAATAATATAGCAACACGAAGTATTCCCGTTCCTGGTTTTAGCGTGAAAACGTCGCGCAGCTACCTAATTAACTATCACAGACTTGAATAACTTATTTTGTATACTTAGAGTTATTATGTTCATGCACAAATGAATACGAATAAAATGGTATGAACGTGAGATAATTAAATACCAGGTTAATATAAATATGCAGTATATTCTTTATACTCACGATGTAGTTAATAGTTATCTGCTTGGGTGTCTTGGCACAGCTCTTAAAAGCATGCTATTGGAGCACGGTATTGTGATATAGTTTCAAAAGTCATGTAACATCATTAATTAATTCTAAGCTACAACTTTATTGGCTCGGTTCTATTCTGCAACATAAAGTAAGCCAAAATAATCATACTCTCGAACTAAAATGAAATTAGTTAAAATTCGGGTCATCCGAATAGACCCGGCCGAGATATATAACCCAAGTTACCCGAGTGATTCGAATACGGATATAAACTACTATCTAGTATTATAATGCCTGTAACTTTAAGTGACTTGTAGATGTGATTACTTTTTCATTGGTCCAAAATCGTCAATTATGTCAGCAGGTAACTAGTGGGTTGACCTTAGAGACCTCGGTTTTATGCGATGCGCATAATTGGCTAATTTTTAGCATCGCATATGCATAATTTGGCATAATGTGATAGGTCGATTTTTAACCGATCGGTTTATTTTTTGTAAGATTATGAGCACAAATTTCGTTCCGACATATTCAGATTAGAAAATCAAGCAACACAAATTACACAAAATGGAAGAAATTGTCCAATCCAAATTGAGAATATTTTATCACGTGGTTACAGCTGATTTGAAAATCAGTGTGACACTTGAAAATTTTGCTTGTTTCCCGAACCTTTCAGATTCGTCTTATGAATCATCTAACTCTCGGAAAACTCGTCACTGTCTTCGGAACTTCGATCCGAAAATTGCGATGTGATTTCCGAAGAGTTGGATGATTCGTAAGATGAATCTGAAAGGTTTCGGGAAACAATCAAAATTTTAAGTATCCCACTAATTTTCAAATACACTGTAAAGCATTAGCCATATAATTTGGTCCAATTGCGTTGCATAATTATAGAATTTGGTTAGATACTCATTGAGAATGTTTTATTTAAAGTTTTAGTATCAATAAAAAAGAAGCTGTGGCAAATTTTTTTAATTGATGATCTGCCAGTCACCTGGTATAGTGATTTAAGCCGCATGGTTTTAGTTGGCTGGCTAGGCCAGTCAACCAAAAATATCAGCTAATCAGCTAATAGTGGCTGGCTAAAAAATGGTTAGTCATACAGCCAAAATCTAGCAAATTGATAAAATTTCAGATTAAAATAGGCTAAATTGACAAAATTTACCTAAAATTACTTGAAATTTTACCAATAAACAGTGGCTTGTATATTAAATCAATTGTCTAGACATTATTTTGTTATAATATAGTTAGTTAGCTAGTATTATTGCTTAATGCCTAGCTCTAATGTATTTGACTTTAAATTTTGGATTATATAATAATAATATAAAAAATATTTATAATATAATTGGCGGGCTTTTTTTTGTACTAAGTTAATTGACCTTGTTAATTAATTAAAAGTTGTAGAGCTCATTAAGATGCATCTAATGGTGGTTAAATCATTCAAATTGGCCTCGTAGATGTTGGGATATCTTTAAAAAATGTATCAACAACTATATAAAATTCTATATAAACAATAGTATTGTTTATATAAAGATTTTATATAGTCAGTAACAAATTTTTAAAAGATATTTCAGTATCCATTAGGCTGATTTTGATGATGTAACCACTATTAGATGCATCTCAATAAGCATTGCAACTTTCAATTAATTGACAAGATCAATTAACCTAGTACAAAAAAAGGTTTAAATATGTGCTTTCTATATTTCAAAAACTCTAATTTTTTTAAGTAATTTTTTATAAGTAATTTGTATTATATTACACTATGATTATTGTACCAGATAACTGGCAGATTATTAATTAAACTTTAAAATCCATATTTCTCTGAAAATAAGCACTCTCAGAGCAATTTTTATAGCCAAATTCTTGTTATCAAATAATTACATCTATATAATTTTGGTATTATTTAAATTATTTTGACAAGCTGATTTAAACAGTATTAAAATTATGCAAATCAAGTTATTAGATTATGAGAATTTTGGTAATAAAAATTGCTTTGAGGAAGTATTTATTTTTAGAGAAATACAGTAAATATTTTTAGTAATTATGTAATCAAATTTGGTAATTTTTTATTTTAATTTTATAATATACAAAATTAATTAAAAAAAAATTTATCAAATTTAAATATATTTTTACCAAAAAATTTTAATTTAATTAATAATCTGTCAGTTATCTGGTGTAATAATCTTAGTGTAATATAATATAAATTATCTATAAATATTAAAATTTTTAAAAAGCAGAATACATATATCTAAAACTTTTTTTATTAGATTAATTGATTTTGTTAATTAATTAAAAGTTGTAAAACTTATTAAAATGCATTATTAGTAGTTAAATTATTTAATTAGTCTAGTGAATACTAAGGTATCTTTAAAAATTTATTAATAACTATTTAAAATTTTTATATAATCAATACTATTGTTTATATAAAATTTTATATAATTATTTATATAAGTTTTTAATGATATTTGGTATCTAATGTGAAAGAGCCAATATATGATAGTCAGACTCAATATACAGAGCAGACCTTGGTCCCTTGCACAGCCATGAAAGCCAGGCATATAGTGAGCAATTTTGCAGAAGACACTTCTCTCTTCTCAATTACCAACTAACTCTATTCTATTGAGGAGACATGCTTTAAAAAATTTCTGAACAAACATAACCTTCCTTTACTCTCATCACCTCAAACACTCAAGTTATTCCTCAAACACCTCCTTAAAAATCATTTCTTCCAGCCTTACAAAATTTCTGTTAATATTATAACTCTTAAAACCTATATATACATATCTCTGATACTATTCTTTCTAGCCATATTATATTTTCTTCTTCACAATACTCAATCTACTATAAATCTTCTATAAAATCTACATCTCAATTCTGTAGCTTATTACAATCTGATCAATCTAACCCTTATAATCTATATCTCACTATTACTATTCACAATATTAGAGGCTTCAATATATATTACAAAAGACAAATCTGGTAGGATTACTATATCAATCACAACATCTCTATTGCTAGTATCACTGAAACCAAAATCTCTAACAGAACCCAACTTTCTTTTTGCAACAACAACCTATATACATACTACTTGGCCAACTCTGATAGTTTTATAGAAAGAGTGGCTATCATAGTTCATAACTATCTTAAGCCTCATGTACATAGCTGTTTCACACACCCTGATAAAGCTATTATACTAGATATATTCTTCAAAAGCAATATCAAACTCTGTATTATCTCAGTTTAGTTTTTTTCTACAGACTTTACTAGATGAAATCTAATACAAAACACTGTAATTAATTGGATTACACAAGCCCAGCAGCATAAATTACAGCCTATTATATTAGACAATTTTAATATACATAATACTACATTCAGCTCCTCTTTCAAATACAAACTTATCAACTTTCTTCACTGCTCCAACATGTTTGATATTGGAGCACATTTTTACAATGCACATTTCACCTAGTCAAACAATACACAATTAAGCAGAATTGACTATATCTGAACAAACTCTTTTAATGTACAATTTCTCCTTGATTACAATCTTGACAATAGCAAAACTAGTACTCTTAGTGATCATCTAATCCTTTCTACCTTCTAGACCTTTCCTAATGCTTATAGCAAACTATCTCATCTTCACACTAATATTAGTTAAAGAATCTTTGACTACAAACCTACCTCCCCAGACCAATAACTTAAATTTTCTGAGCTTACTACATGTTTAATTCAACAAAGTCATGTGCCACTTATCTCTAATACTCATAAGAGTATTGACACTACTTTGCACAAGCTATAGCATTGCATCATACAAGCTGCAATCAAAATTATTTCTAATAAAATATCTTGAAAACATAGCTACAACACAACCACCAATACAGCTCTCAATGCACTGCACTTCACCTTGGTCTTAAAAAACTTGGTTGCCTTATTAAAACTATTTACAAAAATTTTAACAATAACAACTCTAACTTGTACCTTCCTCATATTAACTCACATATCCTAATTATCAATACATATTTCAACTATAATCTTTAACCTCTAAACTCACTTGACTCTACCTCAATTCAATCTTGGCTCCAACATGCTTATTCTACCTGGAAACAAGTCTATCATACCTATCACCTCGAACACTCTTTTCAACTTCGGTACCAAATCAATCAGACATCAGAAAGAAGATGTGAAACTCTTATTTCTAAGCCTACTCAAGCTATAAACAATATTTTTAATTGCTTCTAACTCCTGTATACTTTACAAATATCAAACTTCTTAACCAACTCATTACCAATTCAATTTCTATCAAACAACATATCCAAACACACTTCCATAACTAGACTACATACAAATAATCCTGTTTAACAATTTTTGGCAACAACATTACCAACCACTATCTTATATTAGCACTAATTGGTATAGCCTACTTATAGCACCTATTACTACTGAGGAAGTCCTTTAAATCATTTTCAAACATCCTAATAGCAAGGCCTGTGGACCAACAGATATTAGCTATAAGATGATTAAATATCTTAGCTACCAGTATATTACCGCTCTTACTGTACTTTTTAACTGTTACCTTTCTCTAAATTCTATATCTAAACTCTAAAAGTATAAAAGAATTTATCCTATATCTAAAAACAATGTGTTTGAAAAAAATCTTAATCTTACTCATCGAATCAGCTTAATCGAACATGTCAGAAAAATTTATACCAAAATTCTTACTAACAGACTTAACCAAGTCTTTATGCAATATTCTATTCTTTTACTACTCAACTATGTTGCCTTACCAGACAACAGTACTTCTATCTCTATCTATATCCTAAACAATCTTATTGAAAATGCCAACTGCAATTACAAAAAGATTTGGCTCTTATTTCAAGACATGAGTAAAGCCTATAACTCCATCAACTTTGATCTCTTTAAATACTCTCTTTACTGCCTCTTTCTCTTTCAACCTATTATCAATACTCTTTTAGATTTACTTAATAATTGCCAAAATGAGGTTATAACTAATTTTGGTTTAACACCCCCTTACTAGATTCAAAATGGCATCAATTAAGAAAAGACTATCACTTCTTTGCTTTGGCAAATTTACTATGACCCCCTTATTTCTTATATTTACTCAACCTTTCCTGGATACACAACTTCTATTTCATAGCCCACCAATTTAAAAAACTTCTCTACCAACAAACATAAAACTAATTCTTATGTGCTAGCCTATATGAATAATATCTTGTGGATTGCATCCTTGCTATTACTAAATCTTTCTACAATATAGCCAATATCCAAATTAATCCTTCCAAATCCTCTTAGTTAGTTAAAATCGCTAACACTAAACAAATAACTAATACTTAGACCAGATATATTATCAATACTGTTATTATATCCACTTTAGAATACAGAATTCACAACATTGTTCTCAGCCAATTAGCCTGCAACAAAATTTTTAAATAACATATCAATCTTGTTAAATACAAAGCCAAACTCTGCCTTATTATTTCTACTAGCATTCTTCTCTATTCACAAATATACAATATTAAAAACATCTGGAATATTTAACTTTAACACCATATTACCAACTTTACTAAATAGCTTAACAGTGAAACTCTTTTTGGTATATCTACTTGAATCTGTGTTTAACAACTCCAACCTAATCTTTGGTCTTCTACTAGCATCTTATATTATTCTAATCCTCTTATTAATAGTTCTAACAAACTTACAATTAACTTTAAAATATACTATAAAGAGGCACTAAACAAAGTTAGAAAAAACTTTGAAAAGGTAAATAGTTTAATAAAGTGTGTAAATAAGTTGTTAGCGGTGATGCAGAAGTTAAATTATGAAAGATATTTTTTGTAGAAAATATATAAAGATGAAAAATCATTAAGTAATAATTTGACTCAGAATATTTTAAATGCAGATAATTAGAAGCTATAAGAGAAGTTTGAAATTTTCTAATTATTATTAAAATAAAGCCAGGTGGTATGCTAATAAATATCTTGTAAAAAGCTAGACTATTGTATAAAATAGTATTGGGTAGACTATTATACAAAAGTATTTGTATTACAAATAGTTCTAATACTATAGCAAATAGAAAGCTTTAAAGAGTAATTATTAAAGATTAGAATAAATAATTGATTATAAATATTATAAGAGTTTAAAATAAAGTGTGATATATTAAAGTAGCTATAAGTAAGTTTATTGGTTTTGTTATTAAATTTATTATCTTGATATATAAAAACTTTATAGAAAGTAATTTAAAAATTAAAGAAAAAGAAAAGGTTTAGAAGTGTGTTTTAGATAGACTAATAGAAAGTATTTAAATAGTTTGTAAGTATAGTAGAATACAAAAGACTATTGTATTTAGAGATGATTGATTAAGAATTAGTATAAATATAAATAATAGAGTTTTATAGAATTGTACAAATAGCAAGGCAATGACTCCAATACATAGGAGAATTTCACAAACAAAGTCAGTATGAATCTACAACAATACAACACACCTCTCACAACTACAACTTCAGAGACTCTTGAAACTACATGGCATAAAATTCAAACCAGTCTTATTACAGCTGCACTTCAGCACATCTTCAACAAAAAGTTTGCAGTATACAACTTCTACTATACATTTTCATCCAAGGCAACCCAGCTCCACTACAGCCTCAAAAAGCTCAGAAATATAATTAGAACAGTAAAATATATAACAAAGTCTAACCAACAGATTCCACAACACCTACACATAACTATGGATAAGCTTAACAGACTACACAATTTGGAGATACCCTCTTACACAACCAAAACTAACTGGATAGCAAAAGCAAATACTGAGTGAACGAAGCTATACCACTCACGCAACCTAAAAAACATCAAACAAACATGACATCAAATTACCAAAGCAATTTCCAAAAGATGCACCAAACTCTAAACCAACCCAACCTCAATGCTCAATAGCATTCTAATTTAGTACAAAGATCCTGTAAAATTTGACAATATTAAACTCAACCAGGACATTATTACAAACCCCACTACTATTAAATCACATATTCAACAGCACTTCAACAACTGAACTACTACCCATCTAATTAATAATATATTATTTAATACAGAGTGGCAAATGGAATACAACTCCAAACCTCATATCCAGCCAGACTGGTACCAAGAAGCACTCTCTATCTTCACCCAGGAGGAGATACTTACTACACTCAGTCAACTACCTAACAACAAAGCATGCGGCCTCTCAGGAAAAAGCTATGAGATGCTAAAACATGCAGGCTCTTCCTTCTTACAAGCTACAACTGCACTTTTGAACAGATATCTCCTTACTCATACAATTTCCAAACAATGGAAAGAAGGCAGAATCTACCCCATCTTCAAGAAACCTATTTTTGATGGAAACCTAACTAATACAGGCCTATAAGCCTTATAGAGCATATTAAAAAGCTCTATACCAAACTTCTTACTAACTGCCTAAACAACATTTTATCAAAACACCTAATTCTATCCCTTTTTAATTGTGTTGCCCTTCCAGGCAACTCCACCTTCATCCCAATCTACATCCTTAACAATATTATAGAAGATGCAGTCTGCAATACCAATCAACTATGAATACTTTTACAGGACATGAGCAAAGCCTATGACTCAATCAACTTCAGCCTATTCCAAAAATCTTTATACAGAATCAGTATGCCAAAACCTCTTACTACAACTCTTACTGATCTTCTTGCAGATCAGTCCAATAGAGTTATCACCAACCTTGGCCTTACTAACTCCTACTACGTTCAAAATGGCATAGATTAGGGAGAAACAATTACCCCCTTATTCTAAAGAATCTACTATAACCCACTTATTACAAAAATCTCCACACATCTATCAGGCTATACTATGCAGACATCATGACAAACAAGCTTAACCTCACCTTTTGCCAAGAGGCTATGCTGCTCTATATCCATCCTTGCATATATAGATAATTCTATCTGGATTGCCAACACCAAAGAAGATCTAGAAAGAATTATACAAACAGCTTCATCATTCTATAATATAGTAAATATCCAAGTCAAGTCCTCCAAATCAACCTTTATATCAACTCAGCCTAATGCTGATATCTCTTTTTTGCAAACAAACCTAACAACAATCTTCCCTAACCAGCTCTTTAAGTTCCTGGGGTGCTGGTTTACACTTAATAACAAACACACTAAACAAATTAAGCTTATTTAAGAGGAAGCCTTCAATCTAGCTTATATGGCCAACTCCAAAAAGATAACAGACAAACAAATAGCCTATGTCATTAATACAGTTATAGTCTTCACAATGGAGTATAGAATCTACAATATAGTTATCCCCTGCACTACCTGTATCCAAATTCTTGGTAAATACCTTACAATTGCCAAACACAAATCTTATCTGTTCTGATTTACCTCTAATAGCACAATGCTCTGCCACCAAATCTATAATATTCACAATATTTGAAATATATAGCTCCAGCACTATACTAACAATCTACTTCTCAGAATCAATAATAGCTCCACACTTGGTACTACTACTCATATCAGATTGTAGCAATTACAAAACAATTTATGGTCAACCACTAGCATACTACAACACCCCCAGCCTACTATAGATGGACCCAACAGACATACTACAATATCAAAAATAATTCAGACACTATGGCAAGTAGGTATTAGTCTGACTATAAACCCAAACAGAGCTTGGCCTCAACTAATTCAAGATAGCAACACACCACTTGAGCCTATACTTACAAAGAGCCCCAAGAACAACATATTCAAACAACAGCTCTGGAAAAAATGTATTCTCTATCTAGAACAGCTGAGCTTAGCAGATAACAAATATTTACTAGAGTGGTAACACATCTCACCCAGACTCCATTACCTTCTCAAGGGAAAGAAACCAGGCTAGTTTTTATTTCTAGAAAATACAATACTAAATAATCTACAGCACTGCCTAATACATTTACAATACCAATTACTGGGTATTAACTTCTTTGTCTACCAAATCAACACAATTCCAAAAAGATTAAAACCATGGATACTCACTTACTAAAATGGTGAAATTATCATAGGTCAAATAAAAAGGAAGTTCAAACAAACCAACACAGTCTTCATCATACACTGGCAACACAATATAGACACCAAGCACTAC
>CAJVPU010002455.1:0-10595 GCA_910591775.1 Dentiscutata heterogama | reverse complement strand
CTTATAGTAATTTGTATAATGATTTGCAATAAAAAGTTCGATTACCGTACTTACAGACTATTATGGCTGGCTTGTAAAATTTTTCATTAATTTCTTTACTATTTTGGGGTTCAGGAAGATTTTTAAAAGAATTATGACAAGAGATTTTAACTTGGGAACCTAGGGATGCTGGTAGGCAGAGCGACATTCTTCCTCATTTTCTGAAAACGGCTGGGCTGCATAAATGATTTAAATAGGGCTGTATTCACTATTGGCCTTATCGTGATTTGTATAGTTATCTGCTGTAAAAAAATTCAATTACTTTTTAAAACATGTAAATAGTGTAAATAGTTTAGACATTTAAATTTGTACAGATAATAGTGTGTTCATAAATTAGTATAATAAATCGCATCATTCGACGTCCCCGTATAACTGCTATCTCGGGGTTATAAAAAAAAAAAAATAAAATAAATTCAATTACAAACCATTGTGGCGACATAAGTGATTTAGATAGAGAAATTAAAGACGAACTAAAATATTAGCAAATATTCCAAAACAACAAAGAACAAAAAAAAAACACAAAGAACTGCAAAAACGAACCATAGATGATGACATATTCACAACACCTACACTAAAAGCCACATCAACTCCAAGATATGACTTTAGAGGCGGCTCCAAGAACAATGAAAATGACAACTTCAAAAGGACAATAACAAGACCATGACGAAAACTATAATCTACAAAAATTAAAGCAAAAGTGAGTACAATATACTCCAGGAAAAAAAAAAAAAAAAAAAAACAGAAAAAGCATGTATAGAATTTAGCATATATTTAGTAAACACGATAAAATCCTTATAAGAACGCGTCATCTAATTGTGGAAACATAACTATAATCAGGAATGATCTGAAATATATTAATTGGAAAATCAAATATTTTTAGTACATACGTACATAATTTAAAATAAAGTTTACATAGTAAATGCATACATCTAACTATAGAACAAAAGCGGACGAACTTAAAAACCTTATAAATACAACCCGAATACGATGAAAAATTTTTGGGGAGCTTGCGCATATAGCTCTATATAGCTCTATATAGCTCATATAGCTCATATAGCTCTATATAGCTCATATAGCTCTATATAGCTCATATAGCTCTATATAGCGCTATAATATAATATAAGATAATATAAAATTTTTTGACGAAAATCTTTTCCGTTTTAGTTTATAAGGAAATGAGGCGCATCACGAGTAAAGGCAAAACCAATAAGAAAGGAGATCCGTATCCAACTTTAAGCTTATATGGAAATAATCTACGATGCGCGGGCAAAAAAGATTGAAGAGGGTTAACATCTTAGCCAAACTGCAAAGTACAGTATAACCTCGATATAACGAAGCTCTGAAGTTGAAGGTTTTGCTTCGTTATATCTATATTTCAATATATCTCTTGATATAACGAATTTATATATAATTTTATAAAATATTCGGTTTACAAATGATTTCCCTTAATGAATTATATATATATATATATTATAAAACATTCGATTTATACATATAATGTGCCCCCAATATAAGAATTTGATTGATAGTGTTATACAAAGTTTCGTTATACTATAAATATTTCGCTTTATCAAGGTATTTGTTATTTCAAGGTAATTTTATTATAAATAAAAAATTTTTTTCTTCATTATACAGTATATCAAGGTTTTATAAGTAAAATTAGCTATATTGAGGTATTTTGCAATAAAAAATTTTAGCTAAAAAAAATCTTCGCTATAATACCAAATTCGATATATTGAGATTCGTTATATCGAGGTTATACTGTATGTCATAACATATGGTGCTAGTTAATCATACTACAAGTAAATTTAATAAACTCATTTTCTGGTTACGTAATGAGTATCCCATTACGCTTTGGTAGCTAAGTTTCGTTTGATTTTCTGATTTATAAATAGGAATACGTACAGTACATATGTACACATTTTTAGGAATTATTATAACGATTATAAAATGACCTTAAGATGTCTTGAAAATCTTTTTCAAGATCTCACCCAGCTTCTTAAAAGTAAATATGATTATAACGTAATAATCAAAGTTGGTAAAAAACCGAATGTTCAACTTTTCAAAGCACATTCAGCAATATTGTACCAACGCTCGTTATACTTTCGACAAAAACTAACAAATGCCATAAAGAATAATGATGTACTTGAGATTAAATTACCTAATGTATCCGCAAAAGAATTTAGCATTATTATTAAGTAAGTTACACTGTTTGACAACTTATTACAAATTTTTTTGATGCATTTTAATAACGTTTTATATATATGTACATTTATGGTGGCATAATCTTTTTGGAAAATCTTGAAGCCTCTGCAGTTAGTATGACTATTCAATCTTACCTTATTAATAAGGATGAATCTTGGTTATATCCAAATTTTCTTCGTATTTATCTTTTAAGCTTTCAGGATGAAAACTTGCAAAAATTTTACAATGACATCCTTAAGAAATTTCCTAGCGCAATTTTTAACTTTGATTATTTCCCCACACTACATGAAGATGTTTTGATCTCTCTTTTAAAACTTGACGATTTGCAAATCGATGAATCTGAAATTTGGGATAAACTTATTCTATGGGGAAAAGAAAATACTCTAAATTTACCATCAAACCTTGATCGATGGACAGATGAAAATTTTAAGTCTTTAAAGGATACATTCAGAAATTGTCTTCTTCATATTAGATATTTTCAAATTTCTGGCGACAATGTCTGGAAAAAAATCAAACCATATCAACGTATTCTTGAAAAAAATGTGTGGGAAGATATTATTTCGAGATTTATAGCTCCGAATACGCCTATTGCTTCTCAAATTTTGCTTCCCCGTAGGAAATTATTCCCCAAAGAACCTATATCCCTCAAAGAATCTATTATTACGCCGTCTTCTTCAATAATTACTTTACAGCATGCTGTTGAAATATCGTCCTGGATTGACAGAAGTCCAATAATCAATGAAATTCCATACATATTTAAATTACTACTTAGAGGCAGTAGAGACGGGTTTTCGGGCGAAAAATTTCATAAGCTGTGTGACAATATTCCCGGTACTGTAATTGTTGCAAAAAACAATATTACCGATGAGATACGTGGCGGTTATAATCCTCTTGTCTGGAAAGTTACCGGTAAGAAAAGTGAACGGGCTGCAATAACTGATAGTTTCATTTTCTCTGGAAATCAGAATAAATCTATTCTGAGCCGTGTAAGTAATGAATCAATGGCAATCCTTTACGGTAGAAGATCAAGAGGCCCGTGGTATGGTAATGACTTTGGTATGGAAGATACATCTTTTAATAGGTCAAAAACATGGCATTGTGTAAAAGGCTTTTATCATAATAGTATCGTTAGTGTCACAAATTCTTCACGGTTTCATGTAGATGACTATGAAGTATTCCAAGTAATACATTTTGTTAAGATCTAGATTTTGGATCCCTTATATCCTTTATTTTTTATTATTTATTATTTTTTTTCTTTACTTTTTTGAGAATTGTGGATCATTGCAATTTATTACATTCACTCGTAACGATCCGATAGGATCTAATTTGAATGATTCGTATAATTTCACTTTATTAGGGTTAAAATGTTTCAATATATAACTGTTTAGATGAAAACTAAAATATTAACATTTTGAATGTAAATTAATAAATTTGTGTTAAATTCTTTTTTTTCATACATTTTTATTTATTTTATATACGTATGAATATTTTTGCAACACTTATGAAATTAATAATATAGCGCATAGTGCACTACAGTGGACTTGTTTAATTATTACGAAATTCGGTCGATAGGACAAATATTTTCGGGTTAGAGAATTAAAATCAATATTAATTCAGTCTGGTATATTGCATACAATATTGTAAATAAAATTTCGAATATATATTTTTTTTTTTTTAAAAAAAAAAAAGAACCACATATCCAGAGGGGTGCTGGTCAAAATCCCGACAAACAGAATCCCGACAGGTCATAATCCAGACAAAAAAATCCCGACAGTAAAAATCCCGACAACAAAAAATTATTAAGTTCATTTAAGTTAGGGTAGGGGTAGGTGAGTGCATAGGTTAGGGTTAGGGTGTTCGCTCAGGTTAAGGTTTAGTCGATTATTTAGTAAAATTGCTCAAATGAGCATAGAAGGCTTTAATTCTGATTGGTCAATCATTAAATGTATCGTTACATATACATTGCATATATCATCTGACTAAACGAATTGTATGCCATGAAAACGAATTATAGAACGAAACCGAATACATATTCACAAACTACACTTCCCACATTATATATGATAAAAATAATTCGGAGAACAGAGAAGAAATTCGGAAGTTAGCTACGGGGTGTACTTTTGCCATATAGGCTAAAGCAATTCAGTAATCGGCGAGGTAAATTACACTTTGGCTAATAAGCGCTACTATTTTTTTTTAACTTATTAATTTACAAATAATGATTCAAACAGTATTGCTAATAGTTGTTTCTTTTTAAATATTTTTTCTGAGTATAGATTATTCAATCATGTTTTAAGAGTTATAGCATATTAAATATAGAATAGTATAGAACATGCGCAATGTTTCTGTAGTTAATTTTGGGGGTTTATACGTACTGTTTATACTCTCTATGAGCATATATTCTACCTATTAATAATTGACGTTCTATAATTTGTTATATTACGTATTATTTTAGTAAATTATTTAACTGTACATACTATATAGTAGCAAGTGATTTAGTCAATAAAGGTTATCTACATATGTAATGTATCAATAAATTGTTAAGCTTAAAGATGTTATTTTTTTAAAATTAAGTTTAACCATATGCACAATTGACAATAACTATCGGAATTCATGCATCAAATTTTATCATTATGAATAAAAAATCTATAATTTAATATTCTTTTATTAACGAATTTTTTACTTTGAACTTATTTTCTATTAGCCAATCAAATTTTGTACGTCACAAAATGATCTACAAAAAATAACCAATCATAACGAAATCCTCAAATGACCACTTTTTTGATTGTCGGGATTTGTAGGGATTTTTTTGTGACCTGTCGGGATTTTGACCCAGAGTAGAGATGGGCAAGGTAATTACTTATTACGTAAAAAGTCACATCACACAATGCGACGATTCTCTAATGATATAAACCTGCAATTAATAACATGCTAAATCGACACGTTATGTGAAATGACGCAATAAGTGATTACCTTGCCCATCTCTAATCCAGAGCAATTCAATTTTGTGCATTTGCATAATTTCCTCGTTATTAGATAAGTGCATCAGAGTTTTTAGACAAGTAAGAGTAAAAAGCTTACAACAAAATAGATCAGATCGAATTATGATCTTGCAAAATGATCAAGGTTTCTTCATTAGTCACAATGATATATCACACGCAAATTTAAGTTGAGAATCGTATTTAAAAAAAGCTTCTTTTATCCTAATTGAAAATTTGGTATTTTTCTTTATTTTTATATTAAATTCTTATCATATTATTTTTTAATTTATGTATGTCAAGATTGTATATTTATTATATTTATGTTGTTACAAGTGAAAATGGAATCCCTGTCTTGATTTATTGTACTAATTGTATCAATTCTTAATAAAAATAAATAAATTGCAAAATTTTCGATTGATTTATAAAATTTTCGATAAATTTCAATCTGAATTTCGAAGTCAGCATAAAAAAATTTTTTTAATGTTGATCTTGCCCAATAATGTTATTACTGTATTATCATGTGATTTAGTTTTTTTTAGCCAATAATATTATTTTTGTGATTTTTTATGATTTTTCCAAAAATTCCTGATTAAATTTGGCCAAATTTCAAAAAATTTCGATTCTATCAAAAAAATTTTTTCGAAAAATTTACGTGCCCCTGGCGCCCGTTAGGGTGTCCAGGATTATGCGATGCGATAGGGTAAATTATGCGTGCAACAAAGTCAAATTATGCGATGGATGCGAATTATGCGATTTCTTATTTGGATTTTGTCAATTATGCAGAAGTTTCCAGAATTTTCACCTGCCAATCACCTCTGCCACCAATCAAGTCTCAGCCAATGCCTTTTCCTTAATTATGCGCGATGCGAAAATTTGGTAAATTATGCGCATATTATGATTTCGCATAATCCCAGACACCCTAGTGGCCGGCAGCCACTTATTTTAGCGAGTAATACAAACTCTTAAAAAGGAGATGGCTAATCAGAGAGCACAGATTTTGACTATCCCGGATCAGCCCGACAAAGATTCCGAACACGCGCGAAAGAAGAAAAAAGAAAAAAAACGAAAATACTCAAAAACTATAGTTTAAATCGACCTTGATTAACTAATAAAAAATAACGGGGATGAAATTTTACATATAAGAAACTCCAACTTAAAACTCACAACCCTAACGTCCTAATTCTAAACTTATAATTTTTACGCACTTAGTTTATTTAAGTAAATCGTAGTGGCCGTAGATCCTAGGGTCTCAAGTCACGTACCTGCCGCCAGGTAGATCATCGGTTACACTTTTGATAGGGTTAATCATTATAGTAATAGTAGGGGTGTAATAACTCACCTGACAATGTAACTTACATTGTAAGTTACATGACCCTATGTAAGTTACAAAATATATCATAGTAAAGCAGGCCGGCTTTGATATTAATGCTGGTCAGAATAAATTTAGCCAACATTAAGGTTATTAAAGGATGAAATTCTTATTATTATTATACATAACTTACCTTACATGGTAACTTACATTTTAAGAATAACTTATGGTAAGTTATACAACCCTAAGTAATAATAATAGGGATTTAACCGTTATTCATTTAACCGTCTTTAACCGTTTATTTATATTATACGGTTAAACGAGTAAGAAATTTTATAAGCGATTAAAACCGTTAATATTTGCTTAACCATTTTTTAAATTTTATACGATTAAACGTTTAATAATTGTTTAATTCCACACGTGAATATTCAAGTCCTTACTGTGGCAAATTGATCATATTTGTAATTCAATTACACAATATTATAATTTTCGGAGTTAAGTATTCGTTTTTTGGTTTCAATTCTGCAACACTCATATATTATTTTATTGCACGGGTCTTATGTGACAACCCGTGCTTTTTTCATTTACTTATTGGCACGGGATTGTTACGTCAGATACCGTGCAATAAGATAGTTATTGTATGGATATATTGAATAACCCAGTTACACACACGGGTTAATATTTAAATCCCGTGCCTTCGGCCCGGAATATGAACCCGTGTGTAACTGGGTTATTCACTACATACCCATACAATAACTATAAAGTATTAAGAAACTATTTATTGTTATGCTATAAAAATTTTTACATTCTGAACTTACGCTGATTTCCATTTCCTAACTTTTTGCATCTAAATATTAATTGATTACGGTTAAGCTGCTAAACGGTCAAATGATTGTACGATTATTAATCGTGTAACTTGTAATTAAGCGATGCGACTGCCAGCATTATTTTAAATTTTCAATTTTTTTATTTATTTAGTTTTAAAGTACTGTAGAAGCAAAATAAAAAAATTTATCGATTTTGATTAGGTGATGATTAGATATCTTCGTTCAAAATTTCTACGTTATTTTGATAGGCGTTTTAAATGGTTCCAAACCTTTGAACAAGATATCTCATCAACCACACAAAGTTAATTTTTCGTTTTGCATAACCTACCTACCCAATTTTTCAAAAAAATTTTAAGGTCCAGTTGTTTCAATTATTCCATTTTTGATATATAAAATTTTTTTTGAATTACCCAATAGACCTGCTAAAAAAAAACTTCCAGATTTTCTGATTCCATGCTATGCAATATAAAAAATTGACTTGCGTGGCCTTGGATACGAACATGAATCTACTATCTATTATTTTACAATAGATTAAAAAAAAACCACGGCGATTAGAATTACGGAACTCCAGGTTATGCAAAACGAAAAATTAACTTTGTGTGTGCCTAACAAAATTGATGAAACTCTTTTTTATTTTGATTCTACAGAATTGTAGAATTAAAATAAAAAAAAAACTCATCGGTTTTGATTGGGTATTGGCGAGATATCTTCGTTCAAAGTTTACAAAAATTTGTTATTTTGATAGGCGTTTAAATGTTTCCAAAACTTTAAACGAAGATATCTCATTAATCCTCAACCAAAATCGATGAAACTTTTTTATTTTTATTCTACAGTCTGTAGAATAAAAATAAATAATTGATTGATTTTAGTTGGGTGGTTGATGAGATAGCTTCGTTCAAAATCTACAAAATTTTAATACGGCTGTCACAGTATTTTGATAGGTGGTTTAAATTTTTGAGCAAAGATATCTCATTAACCATCAATCATAATCAATAATTTTTTTATTTTTATTCTACAGAACTGTATAATTAAATAAAAAATTTTATTGATTTTTAGTTGATAGTTGACAAGATATCCGTTCAAAGTTTGCAAAAATTTTGCTACGGATATTATTTGATAGGCATTTTAAATGTTTCCAAATTTTGAGCGAAGATATTTCGTCAACCACCCAACCAAAATCAATGAATTTTTTTTATTTTGATTCTACAATTCTGTAGGATTAAAATAAAAAAATTTCATCGATTTTTGATGGGTTCTTGACGATATATCTTCGTTCAGCGTCTTGAAAATTTTAAACTTTATAAGGAATAATAGTCATGTGGCATCGTTATAATTAATTAACCAATAAAATTGCACGAATTTTATATATATAAATGTTGATACTTTTGCCACAACGTAGTTTGTAAAATTGTCACGGCAGATCCTCGATTTTGATTGGCTAACGGCCGTGGATCTTCAAATTTTGGCCAGCATTACATAATTGTTACTAATTTCCGGCCGGAATTAACTTTTTGCTTTTCATTACAAAAATAGAAATTTATATAAAATAAGCCGCATTGTGGTAAATTTGGCCCAGGAACAATTTACACTTAATGGGCGGCTGCGATTTAGGGTTGAAAATTACATAAATTACATTTACGTTACAAATAAATTACACTGTAACTTACAAAATTGTAATGTAATATTACATTTGATAATGGATTGGCACATGATTATTGCACCAACATTATGAAAGTTTTGCCAGTATTATTAGAGATTCATCACTACGTTCGGAACTATAATTTTATATTCAAAAGCACACCAGGCATAGTGAAATTTTGGCTACATTATTCACATGATATCAAAATTACATGAAATTTTGGTTTCGGAAGCTTACACTAAATTACGTAAAATTACACAAAATTACGGTAATTTTACAACTCTAATTTCATTAGTAAAATTATGAGTAATTCCGGCCTAATTTTTTGATCGTCGCTCTTAGGCAATCAAAATCGAGAATTTGCCGTACCATTTTGTTGCGGCAGCTAGGGTTAATATATAAACCATGCATATCACCTTTTGCCTAAAAATAGAGTCCTCCGGACATATACAAATTAAATCTTCCAGAAATTGACCAATGAAACTACGACTCCTGTTAAAAGAAGAATTTCGTAAAAGAAACCAAAAAAACATCTCATTTTATGTGGTTAAACCTTGGTACACCCAAAAAAGGAATTTCATATAATGTATGGTTAGTCAATAAAAGTAAACAGCCTCCTTATTATGAGCGATAAATTTATGACGACTAATTTGAATTGATCAAATTTACATTCTCTGATTTGCTATTTCCTTTTGGAAATTAAAAATGCGCACGCATTTAGCAAAGCCACGATCACAATTCGGAATATATACGTATGAGTGGAAATTTTCAGGATTCATAATTTTTATTAGAGAATTTCTATTTGTACACGAGATGTATATACACGGGCATATAAAAAGCCAACTGATATCTCAAAATTTTGATTAAGACCATTTTTTTGACTTCTAACAAAAAAAATTCCTTGCAAAATTTTGGTATAAACTAATCCTTACCCCATTCCAAACTCACCCTTACCCAAACCATAAGCAAGAATTAAATTTTCGTTTGTAAAGATTATTTTGTTTGTACACAGATTTGCATCATAAAAAGAAATTACTAAATAAACACGGAGTGTATGTACACAGGTATTAATAATTAATTTGCATAAAAAATTTTTGATTCAATCATATGCAAGACTTGGAATGACTACTGAGATTAAAAGTGATATTTTAAATAATCGTAAAATTTTTTATGAGTTACTTTATCAGTTTTTATATAGTTTACTTTATGGGTCTTAGATAATTTACGAGCTCTTATCAGTTTTTGTACAGTTACTCTATAAATTTTATAGTTGCAGTACGTATGCGCTTAGCTGTTAGTAATTTAGACCATCATATTTAATTTTAATAATCACAATGTTCCGACTGTAAATTTTCGCCCATACGAATACAGCATAATAAATCACAGCCACGATTACTACACATGAAGCATTTGTCGTCCCGTACTCAGACACCGTTTAGCCTCGCGGATCTCTCAGCCGCATCGCTTATCGACGTTTCTAATTGATACGTAATATCTATTTAATAAATAATAAAAGCTCCTTTAAATTTTTTCTTTCTCATTTTAACTTGGATAATAACCATTCTTCCTTGTCCATATTTATTTATAACCAACTA